>JAMQGT020009987.1:2500-16673 GCA_024447675.2 Pterophyllum scalare
TTCAGGTTCCTCAAAAAATACTGGAAGCTATTAAAGCGTTTTAATGACACTTTAAAGTTTTTTTTTCTTCAAAAATGCCAGAAATTCCATAGGGTATTTTTTCCTGATGTGTAATCCAACCATGTAGCTATTCTGCTTTTTCACATCCAGCTGGTGTTCACACAAATTGGCCAGGTAAGAAATCTGCTGCCGTTTTCTGGCTGTCACTGGCAAATTTTAAAATCAGATTTGACAATCTAAAATCACAAAACACCAATTCAAACAACCAGAGCTCATACAACAAACAAAAGGCCTCCAGGCTTTTAGTACTTTCTAGTAAAAATGGGTGCAGGTGTAGGGGTTAGAGATGTTTGGATAATATCACATTATTCAGCTGCTTTAGTGTGCAGTAGGTTTCATCGGAGCATTCGAGGGTGACGCATTAATGCTGAAAGGCCTCTCTCAGAATATTTTTGTTTTTGTTTTTATACCCCAGACTTTAATAGCTCAGATGTTCAAAACCCTGTACATTAAAAACACACCACACATATTCATGTTTTAGGATGATTTTTAGGAATCATGTACATCTCGTCTATGTTACTAAGGCCCCCTCCCCTGCTCTGTTTCATGTATTAAATATATTTTTGTCTTGGTTTTTTTTTTTTTTTTTAAAAGAAGCTTTGCAGCCAACAGGTGGCAGCATTGCAGCCATTTCAAAGACCTGAGAGCTCAATTTTCCTCAAGTTTAGGTTTGTCTGATGGAGAGAGACACAGAAACAGGAATGACGGGTGCATTCAGGTTTTTAGGAAGGTATTACCAATGTTTGGACATGAGGGGTTTAACCAAAACCCTCGCAGCACCTGACTCTACCTCCATAATGTGGCTGTGAGGGTGAAGAGTTGATCTGTGTCTCTGGGATCAAACAACCGTCTATATAAACTACACTGATTAAGTCCCCAGGCATATATATGCAAATTTGTCATGAGTTATTTGACAAACTGTCAGCCGATTGTATGCCTGACTAAATTCAAACAATTTAACACAGTCTGACCAAATCTAATATTTATAGTTATGCATAATATAGACTATATGTAACATCATGTCTGTCCCCTGGGCTGTTTATGCCAAAATATAAACTTCATCACTTTTCTAATAGCTCATTAACTATATATATATATATATATATATATATATATATATATATATATATATATATATATATATATATATATATATATATATGATATCCATGCTGGTCAGTTCCTTGTCTTCCATTTTTAACAGTTATCTTCACTTCACATGGGATCCATCCTATATGATAAAAATTTCCACTTTCATCAAAAAGCTATTTGCTCAAAGGAAAAAAAGATTATAGATATGGGCAATGAAATTGCTCATGAATTTCAATTGCTGGAGTGACTGGCTTGGATAAGTATGTTTGCCAAGTGAGTCGGAGATGAGGGGCGAGCCTCGGGCTCTCGCCTTCACATTCAGAAATTCAAATGGTGATGCAGCCTTTCGACCTCGCGCTTAAACGGCACACAGGTGCCCGGGAGGGCCGTGCGTGTGGACTAGATTCCACAGAGCGTCAAGCTAATTTGCTTTGTGATTCACGACCGACAGACTTGCTGGCAGATACTTGTTTAAATCCAGCGGTTACACTGTGAGCATAGGGCCTTTCTTTTCCCTGCAAAGGCTGTGGCAGATGTGCCTGAAAGTAACATCGTCTTGAATGACTTTACCCTGAACCACTGCTCAATTCATATTCAGACAAAGACCAAGCAAACAGAACCGACTCTCTTCCATCTCAGCTTCAGCAGCCTCCTGCCTTCTTGACATTCATGTGAAACAACACTGAAGGCAAAGAAACAAGGATGAGCTGATTAGTCACCCCCCCCCAGAACTCTCATGTTGGAGCTCTTCAGCCAAAAGAATTATGTATAATTACTGTCATGATGTGGCCATTTCAATTCTCTCTCCATTACACAGCCACAAACACAGGTGCTGTTTAGTGTGTCCATGCCATCCTCATGTGACAGCTGCCACCTGCTTTTCTCTCAGTGCTGCTGAGAGAAAAGGCAGGTGGCACGGACACCTGAGCTATCTGTCATTTTTTTGTTTGGACGTAGTTCGCTTAACTGGGGAAACCTGTGATTAAAAAAGAGAAAAAAAAAGCATCATCCAGCGGATGTTTATGTAAGTCTGGTTTTCTGGACACACCAGCTGCAAATTCACCGTGCCAGGCTGGAACTCTGAGTAAAGTAGGGATAGACTTAGAAACTTTTGACTAGGAAGACTGGATGGACGTTTTTTTTTTTTTAAATGAGGAGTTTTTTTTGATGCTGAAGCCATCAAATAAAAGCCAGTTCAAATGGTGCTGCTGTGCAGTCAATATTGCACACAGTCTGAAATTTTATCTTACTGTTTCACAGGAAATACTTAGTGAGTGAAAATCAAAGAAGTAAGACAACATCTAAGGAGCCGTGCACATCAACAGTGGCCTGCAGCTAAAAACACAGACATCACACATTTCACTGAGAGCTGTATTAAATGAAAAAGCAGGAAACTGCAGCAACAAAAACTTATGCATTTGTATATCAGAAGGATTTATACTTTCCCCACACAGAGATTCGTTGCTCGACCTGATGCACATGTTGCACAACAGAGTTGACTTCAGATGATATTTTGTGTCTTCTGATGTGGTATTTAGATCATATCTATAAAACAAAGTGACGGCATTGAGAATAAATTCAAATATTGTTTCCACTGGAAAATCACAACATTTTCACTGGTTTGTTTGAGATCATTTGGTTGCTGAAGTGCATTATTGGAAGCTCAGAAATCATTTCATCAAATAAACATACTGCTCAAAAAGGAACACTTTTTAAGCATCAAGTTAAGCATCAAGTAAATTAAACTTCTGACATATTGATCTGGTCAGGCAAGTAGCAGAGGGGGTTGTTAATCAGTTTCAGCTGCTTTGGTCTTAATGAACAGGTGCACTCGAGGGGCAGCAATGAGACAACCCCCAAAACAGGAATGGTTTTACAGGTGGAGGCCACTGACATGTTTCCCTCCTCATCTTTCTGACTGTTTTCCACTAGTTTTGCATTTGCCTATGGTCAGTTTCACTACTGGTAGTATGAAGGTATACCTGGACCCTACAAAGGTTGCACAGGTAATCCAACTCCTCCAGGATGGCACATCAATACGTGCTATTGTCAGAAGGTTTGCTGTGTCTCCCAGCACAGTCTCAAGAGCATGGAGGAGATTCCAGGTGGCAGGCTGTTACTCTAGGAGAGCTGGGCAGGACCGTAGAAGGTCCTTGACCCATCAGCAGGACCGGGTATCTGCTCCTTTGTGCAAGGAGGAAACAGGATGCGTGCTGGCCAGGCCCTACAAAATGACCTCCAGCAGGTCACTGGTGTGAATGTCTCTGACCAAACATTCAGAAACAGAGTTCACTGGCAGCTCCTCCACTGTTGTCCTGTTCTTTTCACATATGAGAGCTGGTTCATCCTGAGCACGTGTGACAGATGTGAACATAATGAACAGATGTCCAATAACAGTAATGCAACGCTGGAGAGAAAAAGATTCTTTTAAGCTATAGTGTTGGCAGGACATGCTGCATGTTTTTTTTTACACACTTAAAAATATTTCTAATATAGACTGGGCAGTGGAAACTGAGACAGCTGCTAAAAGCATGCACTTTTCTGTCACTGCGGCAGCTTCGCTTACATGCACTGCAAGAGACTCACTTCCCACAATAGGTAAGGAAAGTTAGGCTGAGTCATGCATAAGCAGAGACAGTTTTAAATTGAGTGGAGCACTGCAGACTGGTGAGATATCAAGTCTTAATTCAGTAATCATATTGCAGTTTGCTGCTTCTTCCCTCTTCTCTACTTTCCGAACATCTGAGCTCATGCTTGTCCCTTTGTGAAACTGGGCTACTCGAGTGCTTTTTTGTTCAAGCCGGGCAGATCTGATTGAGTCAACACAGTATTGTCTTCTGTTTAGCTGCATGAAATGGTGTGTACACACTGATTACTAAATCAGTGATGTGGGTTTATACTAGTTGAATACTTGTTTTGTATATATTTCAGCTTCACACACTTGTGTGTGTCTCGTCTAGCTTTCCTACTATAAGTTTCCACAGATCCTTCCTCTGAGAGGAAGAATATTGAAATACTGTATCCTGTGTTGCACATGCAGTCATTTTACAGACTCCTACAGGCCCCTGCCACTGTCTATCATGGCATATGTAATCAAAGCAATATTATTACAAAGCAGCCTTACTTTGAGGTCAAGGCAAAATTTTTTGAAAGGCTCTTGGCCACCAAAAAGAAAAAAAAAAGATGAAGGAGAAACAATTTCAAGCACAGGTTTACCACAAGGAAAACTTGCAGAAGTTGATAAGGGAATTGTGTTTTAAGTGAAGCATAAAATATGGCCGTGTTAGTGCTGATACTGGCACAGTCTGAGAGGGAAACAACACTTTTTGTCTCTTTCCTTGTTTCCTGTCGTTCCTGATTTCCATACTTTTTCTCTGTACTCTTCAGCTGAAATGAAACTGACCGGTCGTCGTCTTTCATGTCATCCACTGGCTTGAAAAGGAAGGACTGCAGCTGGCAAGCCAGCAACACTCTTCTGATATCATGCGCTAAACCACAATCAGTCTTTGCAGAGTAGTGACGCTGCAGTGGACAGAGAATCTTTTTAGGATCCAGTGAGGGAAAGAACTTTAAAACTAAATTCATGTCTAACTGTTAGACTTTAAACTCAGAGGAAGCCTCGATGGAAGAACCAGAGGGAAAGCTCTTTGTGATTGAACTTCTGATTTATACAAAAATGATGTTGCAAAGATCTGGTGAAGTGGGAATAAAGAGAATTAAGCAATGTGTTCCTTAAATGTAGCCACTTTTCAACGCCTAAGAGATATCAGTAGCAATTATTGGCGGTGGTGCATTATTGAGAAGGAGCCAGGTATAAATGATTAAAGCCTGTACAGACACAGAAATGGCAGATGGGTTCTTGTGCAGAGCAAATAATGACTTTTCTGTGCTGGCATGCCATTTGCAAAGGGTCTCTGCAATTGTGGTGTCAGAGCACAGCAGTTAGATGCCAATTACTGGCACTAACTAGATTTATGTTCTTCCCCACTTTGTCCTTGGCGGGTTGAAGGAGCCATTGTGCATAGATTGCCATTACAAAATGTCTAGCAGCAAGAATTTGTTGAGGTCTTCAGGTATTGCTAAACAGCTGTGTGTGTGTGTGTGTGTGAGACTTTGACAAAGTCATGGGACTCTCCAGGCAGTCTGACAGAGGAATTGGGCTTATCATGTCATTTAAGAAATATCGGTTATGCTTCAGAGGTGCTACACCCTCCCAGGTGGATTGCTTCTTTCTGACGGTGGAATCCAGGAACAATCAGCCAAGCCCTGAAATATGAATTTTAGTCCTCATCATGCATCACACAATGTCTTCCGCCACATCAACAGGCAGGGAGCAAATGACTGAGAGAAAAATTCAAACTCAAAGGATAAATTATAGAAACAATCAGTTTAAAAAAAAGTTTGAAAGTTATAAAAAAAAAAAAAGTCACGCAAGACTCAAGTGGAGCATCAAGACTAAAATAGTTACTCAAAAGTTAAGAATAACATAAAAGTAACAAAATGTCCTAAACATTAAAAAGCTATGAGATCATTTTTAAGAAAGCCCTCCAACATATTAAATATGAGGCTGACAAGGAGGACAGCAGTTCCAGTAAAAAAAAAGTACACCTCTTTTAAATTTTAAGGTTTTACATATCGTATCTAGTTCTTACAGGGTCTTAAATACATCCTGAGAAGAACAACAACACTTGACATGTTATACTGTGTCCTTATATAAGAGAAATTAAACCAAAACACATAATTATTGTGTGAAAGACTAATTACACCCAATGATTCAGGAGCTTGTAGAACTACCTTTAGCAGAAATAACTTGAAGTAATCATTTTCTGTATGACTTTATCAGTCTCTTACATCATTGTGGAGGAATCTTGGCCCACTCTTCTTTACAATGTTGCTTCAGTTCACTTAGGCTTGCAGGCATTCATTCATGCACAGCTCTCTAAAGGTCCCACCACACATTTCAGTCAGGACTTTGGGATCATTGTCTTGTTGCAGAACTCAATGTTGGCCAAGCTTTAGTTGTCAGACAGCTGACCTCACATTTGACTCTAGAATACCTTGGTGTACAGAGGCATTCATGGGCAACTCAAGGTGCCCAGGCCCTGTGGCTACATCATCACCCCCTCCACCACTGTGTTTGACAGCTGGTCTGAAGTGTTTGTGCCGATATGCTGTGTTTGGGCTCAACCATTCACAGGTCATTGCTCCAGAAGTCTTGCGGTTTTTTTTCAGATGCAACCTTGCAAACCTAAGCTGTGCTGCCATGTTCTTTTTAGACAGAAGAGGCTTTCTTCTTACAGCCCTTCCAGAAAGGCATACTTTCTGGAAGGGCACTGTCTGCAACTTTAATATGCCTGCTGACACCTGTAGAGTCTCAGTATTGCATGGTCTGAGTGTTTGAGAGTGGTCTGTGTTGGCCATGGTAGACTCCTGCCTCTATGGATCTGGTGCTTAGGGCCTGTTCTTGATCAGAGCCTCTGTGCTGTCCGTTAGGCTGGCATTTTTTAGCCACTAATAGGTTTTATTGATGTCAGCCACTTCATTTATCTGTCAATGGTATATCCCCTGCAGGGACTTAGTCTAATAATTCCTCTGCTTGTTTCTCATCACTGTCTGTCAGCAGCTGCCTGAGGGACTCTTGGAGCAGCTCATCTTCTGGATTGTGGCTCTGAAATTCACTTATCTTCATCCTCCCTCTTTCTGTTATTGTACAGGGTGCTGGACTTTGGGGGGAAGCCTCTGTGCATTACGAGGAGTTTTTGTGTCTTGACATCAGTGGCATCTATGTTCTCCTGTGTCCAGCTTATCATTCCAGCTGGGCATATGACAACCAGTAGGGTATATGTATCGATGGCTTGGATTTTATTCCTACTTTGTGAGGTATTTGGCTGTGGCTGACTTTCTTGCATCTTCCTGTTAGCCTGTGTAATACCCGAGTACTTGTAGCTGTCCTGTATGTCTGCTATCTTGCCTTCTGGCAACTCCACCCCTTCAGTCCAGAGCAACCATTCGGCTACACTTATCCTCTCCGAATGACATCTGGTTGTCCTTGCTATAGAGCCTGGTGAGGTAGAGCAGTGAGTCGATGTCTTCCTCACTATATTGCTCACTTGAAGTCATCCATGTACAGGAGGTGGCTGATGGTCTTTCCATTCCTGAATCTAAAGCCACTCCACTCTTAGTGATGGGCTTGTTTAGTTGGTTGATGCCTATCCAAAACAGCAACAGGGACAATGCACTAAGCACCTAAGCATTTTCTAACATTCACAGACACACAATCTGATGGATGCATAAGGATCAACGTGGGGTTCAGTAACTTGCTCAAGGATACTTTGGCATGTGGACCGGAGGAGTCGGAGATTGAACCACCAACCTTCCAACTGGTAGATAAAATACTGTACCACCTGTTTGATCACCTGAGCTACAGCAGCCTGAGTTTAGGCAGCAAAGATGAGTTGTGAAAAGAAATATAAAAGGAGACTTTTGTTGCTTCTGAGGTTATAAGCAGAAAAGGAGAGATTATTCATGCATTATTTTTCAGCTCCATTTCAAAGCCAGAGGACAGTAACATATACTATAGGAATGGGAGAGATGAGGGATGGCAGCATACCCTCAGGGAACTCAGGGTGTGAAGCTTGCTGGTCTCTGGGGAGTCAGAGGCAGAGACACAGCAGAAGAATCTGGAAGGCCTGCAGCTCAGCAGCGTAGATCAGGCTGCTTTTAAAGAGATTCACAGATCTTAAAGCCCTTGTTGATCTCACATGTCCCAAAACAAAGCCAGACTGTTGATGTCTGATTTAAGAATAAGACTGCTTTCACACTTTGTTTTTCAAAGTGGTGATATTTCTGAGATTATATCAGTGTCCACGTAAAAATGCAAAAAGATGATCTCAAGGTCTGACAAGCGCATGCCAAAGCCATGGGTAGCAGTATCACCCTACCTGTGAAGAAATGTTGGCCAATCAAAAGCCAATGATCAATAACGTGGCACACAGTCACAAAGGAGGTTTGCCGGTGTTGTGCCAAAAAGTGATTGTCTGCCTTAAAGCCATTCTGATGTTTCTATGTGCTTTTATGTGTAATGTCTTTGTTTATATTAGTAAACAGAGTGCAGTCAGCATGATTTATGAAGGGCTTATATATAAAATGAAGAAATAACTTGTTTTGCAAGAATTTTTAGGAGTCTGTGTTATTGTACCTACATTATAATCAATCCAGTGCTTTTTGGCCACTTAAAATATCTTTATAGAACTGTGATGTTACATTTGTTGCACTTTCTGAGCCAGATTTCTGTTTAAAAAGACATTTTTAATGCCAGTGACAGTTTTTACCTTTATAAAAAACAAATATACGAAAGTCACTTTGCCAAAAACTGATTGCAGGTTCTACTGTGTGATAGAAATGCTTTTTCTCACTCAAAAGGACTTGATATCATTCATGAGCAATATATTTGTCATATGCTTCACAGATTATAGGTCAACAAGTCATTTACAGCCGTTTAAATACAGGCAATCATTTTTTGGCTAATATCGGAAATTGCTTTTTGGCAGACGATTGCTTATTGACACAACACCTGCAGCTGTTGAATATAACTTGTAATCTAACATAGTTACTTCTAAAAATTAGGTATTCAGTAAAGTAACTAAGTTACTTTTAAAAGGAGTAATCAGTAATTAGAAATCAGATTACTTTTTCAAGCTAACTATGCCATCACTGCTCATAAATCATATGTGTCGTACTATAATTTACTTAAGAATGTAGCCATTTTTCTTAATGATCTTGCTCTTCTTTGTCTTCCTCCTCCTCTGCTTCTCATCCATGTATGGAATCAGCTTTGAGCTTAACCTTGCTGCCTGTGCACTCTGAACTATATTAATTACATCCTCACCAACAGGCATGAACAGTTTGGAGGTGTTGTGTTAAAGAAATGGCACCTGTGATGTAGTTGTGTTAAACATCAGCCCCCGTGGGTAGCATTATTCATCTGAAGTGCATTCCTGTGTCAAATGTGCTTTAATGAGTCAGAATGTGCTTGGAGTTTTGCAATGAGGTTTATAAGGTCTGCAAACTGTATCTAAGTGAAGAGGGATTGAAATGCTGTTAAAAGACTGACTGAACCAAATGCAAATGAATCAGATGGGATCTTGAGTTTGATCAAATCTGAAAATCTGTTATAAACACAAGAGAGGGGGAATATTTTACTGGATTGTTTCCAAAAAATAAGGTGACGTACAATACAGACTTCTTTCTAGGATTTCAGCTCCAAAACTAGAGGGCAGTTATATAAATAAATGTTATGGTCCTGGGTTAGTTGCTCAGCATGTTTGAGTTTATTGGACTTTCAAGCCTTGTTTTTGTATTCAGTTGATTCTTTCTTTAATGTTTATATTTGCTTCATGTATGTTTTTGTGTCTTAGGTGTTGTTCTTCGTTCCAAGTTGCTTTGGTCTTATTCCCCCCTCCGTGTTCCATCAAGCCTCTGATGTTTAGGTCATTCTTGTGTCTGCATTTCTCCTGCTCACTTTTTCACTTCCTGCTTTATTTTGTGTTTGTTGTTCTTTATGTTTTGCCTTCAATTTTCCTCCCTTTGTCTCATCTGCTGTGATTCTGTTCTGCCTGGTCTCATTCTGTGCATTTATTGCCTCGTCCTGTGTCAGAGCATTTGCTCATCTCCAGTGTTTTCAGTATGTCTTCTAAATTGTGGGTTTCTGTAGTTCACAGGTTTCAGTTTCCTTTCTACCTTAAGTTTTGCCCTTTGCCATCAGCTTTCAGTAAGATTTTGTTCACCTTGGCCTGCCTCCGTGTGTCTGCGTTCAGGGAAGTGTCCAGTAGGGGGCATGAGGTGGCACCCACTCTTCCCCAAACATGCCTTGTGATTTTTTGTGTCTGCCATAAATATGGCTGACAGAGGTTTAATGAACTATTACTAAGTCAGCTGAACTGGTGACATTGTGCTTTTGTTTTAAATCAATTCAATTTTATAACTGGAGGATACAGCTGTCCTTTAGTCATGACTGATACCTGTGGGGGTTTTTCCTTAATTACTCAGCAGTCTCATCTCTGTCACCCTGTAACACAAATAAAAAAAACATAACAAAACGCCAAATAGTAAAACAGATGAAGGCTGGCAGCCGGGCGAGAGCACTGACATCAGCCAGAGTGGAGTTGATTAACTGTCCAGTGACAGGCAGGTCTCACTGCCGTGTCCCTCTGACATTCTGGATGTAACAGCTGGCCTGATGGTAATATGGCGTCTGCTGTTAAATAACGCAGAACCTCCCAGGGCTGCCACTCACTTTGGCTCATTTTGTTGAGTCACTTAAAAAGACTTTTACTACAGACTAAGGACAAATTAAATGAGTGTGCAAGGCCTGCTGCTCAGTTAGACTTGTGGGATAGAAGGAGGGGAAATTCTGGTGACATTTTGGTGACATTTCGCGGTTGTCTATCTTGGTCATTCTATTATAAATAAAATAAGGCTGTATTTTGAAGTTGGACACTCTCATTTTGAATGACTGGACCTTTCTTTCTGTTCTTTTTCAGGGCTTAGCTCTGACTGTCACGCTCTGTCTCTGTGGGTAAGGAGAGGAGAGATGAGAGTTGGGTACTGGAATCAAACCACCATTACTGTGCTGCTGAGCATTTTGTATGATGCTGCTGCAGAAAAACCTTCCCAGGTAAACCTGTTCATTTAGGGGCCACTGACCATGGATCTGTTACGTGAACCTGTTTGCTCACTTGCCTTGCAGCTGTTTGCCTCCCAACAATGGGCTGGGTTTGCATCCAGCTCTCGTTCTGCTACTGAAGTACGGGATTAAGTGTTCCTGTAGAATATGTTACAGTGAAATTGGCATTCAACCTTTTGGTTTAAATTTTCATAATTTCATCATCAAGCAGAAACCTTCAGGGCTGAAAAATTGAACAGAATGAGGTTTTTATGCATTTTTACATGTCTGTGTTTTCATTTTTTACCAGCAGGGATAAACTTTTTTCAAAATGGAGGCGGAGGATAAGCTTTAGCATCACCAGAATCTGACCAAATTAATCCTCCTCATATTAATTTGCTTTAGCAAATAAAAAGCTAAGATGTAGAAAAGTAGTTTACCAAAGTAGGTTTCCGTAAATAATTTAGCTAAATTTTTAATGCAGTGACACTTTGAAGTAACTGGAATGTGTTGTTGTGTATTTCTGTAAATAACTGTTCAAACTGTAATGCCTGTAATTGATTATTTTGTCTTTACCCAATGAACATGTAGCTAGAAGAAGAATATGTAATTTATCATTTATTTCTTCAGTGTTTATAAACAGACCATTTTACCATCCGACTATAAGCAGTGATATAATGTAGATAAAAATAATAACATGATAAAGTAACATGTCTGTGTTTTAATGTATGAGTAAAGCGATCAAGTGTTGCAGACCTGGGTTATGAGACAAGAGGGGAAGAGGAATCTTGAAGACCTTTGTCGCTCTGGTTATCAGTTTTATGAGGTAATCTTGAAAACATGTTAAGCTCTCATCCAAAACCAAAAAAACGTCCTTTTGGTAAAGTTGTCCCCACAAAAGATCAATCGGGTTAAGACCCAGTGAGGGTAATGGCTCCCACAGTAGACAGAATACCAGCTGACTGCTTCTCTAAATAGTTCTTGCATAGGCTGGAGCTTTGGGTCATTGTCCTGATGTAGGAGGAAACTGCTTCCAATCAAATGGTATCCATAGTGCATGCCATAGCACTGCAGTTTTGAGCAACAGTCTTCCTCATTCAACATCTCTGATCCTGTATAAATCTCCTACTTTAAAGCACCTCAAAACATCACATTTCCTCCACCATGCGATTTCCTTTTAGATCCCAACATCTGTCTGTCACACTTTTTCCAATCTTCTTCTGTTCAGTGTCTGTTTTGTTGCCCACTGTAATCTTTGCCTGTAATTGGGCAGTGTCAGATTTTGTTTTTCTTTTTATCTCTACCTTGAAGGCCAGAATCCTGAAGTCATCTTTTCACTGTTTCACTTTAACAAAGCTGCCAGTTGAGGACCTATGAGGTGTCTGTTTCTCAAACTACAGATGAGTACTGTGTACTCAAAGCCTAATACTTCTTTCTATTGTGGGTAGAACAAGAATATTCTGAAGAGTTTCAGAAAAAAATGTATATATATATTTTTCCATTTCAAACCACTGGTCAAACACTGGTCTACCAATTTATTATTTTTTTGTTTGCTATTGGTAACCTCAGACCAGCTCTTTTTCAAAATTTTTACACTGATTTCAGATATGCAATCTGATTTAAGTTTAAGTTTGCAAGTCAGGTTTTTGAGATACACATAATTGATCTTTGGATACTTTTGAATCAATATATATTAATATACTTTATATCAATAAATTAGCTAATTCAGCCAGAAAAGGGTGGAGTGGCCACTCTGGCTCAGGGACCAGTTGCTGCCCCAGGTGGAGGAGTTCAAGTATCTCAGGGTCTTGTTCACGAGTGACGGGAGAAGGATATAATAAAATGTCTGGAATTTTCACTGTTTCCCACCAAAATTGTATTAATGTGTTTATTCTGAAAACAAACCAGAAGCTGATACCAGAGACACGTTATTTCTGTCGAGCTCAGCGTGCTCAGAAATGTTTGAGGACTTTGCTTCTGCTCTTGTTCTGCACATCAGTCTCTCTTTGCAGGAACCAGCAGTGATCGCCCATCATGCTCAGATTCAGTTTTTCCTGATATCAGTTTTCCATCATTTTTATATCTTGATGAAATCTTTCTCCATGCTCATCGCTGACATTGCCCTGATTTGGTGAAAAAACAAGTTGAGATGAGAATGTAAAAAGCCTGGAGCCTATCCCAGCTGTCATAGGGCGAGAGGCTGGTCACCTGTACAGGGTACACCCTGTACAGGTGACCAGCCTGTCACAGGGCCGACACAGAGAGACAGACAACGATTGACACTCACACCTACGTACAATTTAAAATCACCAGTTAACCTAACCCCACTAAATGCATATCTTCAGACACGGACCCAAACCCAGACCTTCTAGCTGTGAGGCAACAGTGCTAACCACACCATCGTGCTGCCCTGTATCACATTCACACTCCAACAGTTGCATCAGAGTTCAGTACCTTGCCCAAGGATACTTCGGCACAATTGATTTTGATTCTGCCAAGAAAATTCTGGACAGCCTGCACGAGTGCTCCCCATGCTGCTGCTGATTCAGTTGGCTTCAGTTTCCTTTTGAACTCATTGTCAGGCATCAGTTGACAGATTTCAGGACCAACAAAAACACCTTTCTTTGGTTTCACTTTTCTTGAGACCACTCTTATTTTCCTAAATGCTGAAACACATCGCCGGTTCTGTCTAGTCAATACTTGGAACATCATAACTAAAAAAAAAAAAGTGACGTTTTAGATGTAAGCGGTGCCTAATCATTTAACTATTGTATATATTATTTAGAAATGCAGAAAGTTAATGCTTTGAGCTCAGTGTGTTTTTTCCCCTGCACTCTGCTCAGAAGTTATATAAGGGAAGGCGCCTTTTTCCATCAAGCGACCATGAGGTGATGGGAGTGAAGTTTCCTTTGATTCACTCACAAAGACAGAAAATTGCTTCAATGCCGACACTGTAGGAAACAATAATAGCCCATCAGTACTGTCTGGACCTGCTATGATTTGATTACAAATAACAGAAGGCACCATTATCAGAGCAGAGCATCATCAACAAGCAGGTACTTTTACCCTAAATCACAGCATGAGGTCACTCCCCTGAGTGAAGGTTTATTATTGCTCACCAGTCCCCCCCCACCCCCCAACCCCGTGTTTTAAGCCTTGAAACTTCTCTTGTCAGCCATGCAATGTAATATTTTTCAGTCTCAACAACCCCAACTTCACTTCTTGGCAGTTTTTTAATCTTTTTTTTAGGGCAACAGTCAGGATTGTGACCTTTGTGATGAATTTTAGCAGGTCACAGAGTTGTTCTGAAGCCACTCCTTTGTTATTTTAGCTGTGTGCTGAGGGTCATTGTCTTAT
>JAMQGT020009988.1:0-69544 GCA_024447675.2 Pterophyllum scalare
AGTGACTCCTCATGCTCCACATTTACACGTGTAATCCTCCATCCATCGGATTAAAATGTAGGCTCAGCTCTTTATTCATCCATTGCCAGGAAGGTGGGGAGAGAATGAGCTGCATGCTTTCATCCACATCTATACAAATCTGAGTATTTGTTTACATCTGGTCGTGGGAACCACGGGGCTGTAGTCACGGGTTTTGTCATGATCCCAGCGCTTTCTGTTTGTGGCTTTGATTTTCTGTTTATTGTTGTTGTGCCATTGTGAGTTCAGAGATTTCCTGAATGGTTTCTTTATTGTTACATTCTCAGATTTTGTTGTAGTTTTAAATTTCCTGTTTACAACAGGTGACTGCACTCCAGCAATTTAATCACTCAGGCCTTCTTAGTTTGGTTTTCTGAGTTTTGTTCTTTTTTATTTAATTATTCCACCATTTGCCTGGTTTCATTTGTGTGTCTGTGGAGTTTAGTTTTCCTCGGTGTGCCTGCCTGCCTCCCTGTGTTCTGCATTTCTGCAGTTTTTACCTACTTCCTATTTTATTTTGCCACGTCCTTTATTCCATGTGTTCAGTTTTTCTTCCATTTTTTTCTCCCCTACTGTCTCCACTCTGCCCTCGTTACCTTTGTGTATATATTGTTTGTGTCCTCCTCAGTTCTTTGTTGTTTCCTTGTCTTTGGCTCCTCCACTCTATGTTTTTATCCTAGTTACCTTAGCTGTTGTATTTCTGGCTCCAGTCCAGCTTTGTAAATTCCTGGTTTATTTTCCTGGATGCTGAGTACAAGCTTATTCCTCACGTTCAGAGTCCTACATTACTCTGCCTGACACACAGCAACCCATGACAGGTTTACCCACTGGGACACAAGCCACTTGCAGGATCAGCTGCATAAACGCTTGAAGTGCTTAGCCTACTGCCTT
The DNA here is from genome assembly GCA_024447675.2 of Pterophyllum scalare. Taxonomy (NCBI): domain Eukaryota; kingdom Metazoa; phylum Chordata; class Actinopteri; order Cichliformes; family Cichlidae; genus Pterophyllum; species Pterophyllum scalare. Next base: position 910 of record JAMQGT020009988.1, read on the forward strand.
TTTTATCTAAACTTTAAATCATAACCTGTGCTGAGAGTATTCATCAGAAACACTGCAGTTCAATGTCAACCTGAAAGTAATGCTTTTTACACATATAAACTGGGAAATTCCTTTGAGGTTTGATATGAAAGTACTAGCTTTGGGCAGCCTTTTTTGCTTCAATGCTTTCGTGCTCTTTGCTAAAGACTGGGCTTCAGTTTCAATGTTGAAACACGCTGCATTTCTCAAACTCTTTGTATTTAAGCAGACAATGACTTGTTCGATCGGCTTAACCAAACGCTCTTTGTGCCCGTATATAATCAGGACAATTCCAGACTTGATATTGGATATAAATCACTCAAAGAAGTTAAAGGAACACTTTGAAAATACATCAGATCTCAATGGAGGAAAAAAAAATACATGGTCACTACCATGACAGCAAATAAGGCTTCACCTGGTGCAGTGACCAGCTGCTAACTAGCAACCAGCAGAGATTGCAGAAAGGAAAGCTGGACATACGCAGCTGTTTTTCAGAACAAAGTGAAAGTCATTTGGACTTGGTCACACATCTTGTCCAACGGTTTCCCTCAGTGTTCACATGTCACATCGGTTACAGGTGACACAAGCAATGCTGTTAGACAGCGGTGGAGTAGCAGGGATAGGGTCCCAGCATAAAGTGAAATTGAAGGATCATTTTTAGTTGTAATAGCCCAGAGGTTCTCAACGTTTTCAGGCCAAGAACCACCTCAGAAAATATCTCTAAGTGAGATTTTAAAAGCCTAAAATATACAGAAATGAGGATTATTTCAGGAATTAACCCAGGAAGAAGCATTACTAAAGGACAAAACATGGACTAAATCCAGAAATAAACAAGAACTAAACTGAGACTAAACTGTGTAAACTGAGAAGTGTGTGTGCACGCACATCGATATTGTGAATGTTGCAGTAGTTTAGCTATAGGCTTAAATGAATCCTATAAAAGTATAGGTATAATGGAAAGGAACATATAAGGCAGTATAATAAAGTTCATACGTCTTTGTTTCCAACTTCCTTATCTGTGATTTATTTCATTTAACATCACAGAAGTCAATAACTTGTTCTGCATGTACTACCCCTCACCCTCCCCTCTCCACTCTGGGCTCAAGATGACAACAAAAGGGCAATAATATAACAACCAATCAGAATTCAGAGTTCTAGAGGCCTCCTACAGAAATTTAATTGACTAGATGCTATACTCTGATTAAAAAGTTATTCAGAGACTGCTTTTCCACTTTGCCATTTTTTTGTGTACTTCTGGATCATGGCTTATTCTTTGAAATGACCTTTAACCTGCATTAGTGGATGGCACAGTGAACTCACAGACAGTGATTTCTGGAGGTGTTCCTGAGCTTATGTAGTGACTTCCTTGACAGGATTGTGCCTGTTTTTAATGAAGGGCCACCTCAGGACTCAAAGATCATGGGGATCCAAGGTGATTTATCTGTGAACTTTTGTTACCTTTGCACTCCCTCCTGTGTCAAGTCCTTTTCTCTGTTTCCCTGTTTAGTTGCTTCCCGTTTTATTTTGATAGTCAGCTGTCCATTGTGTTTTCAAGCGTTTTCCTCCCCTCTCTCTGTTTACCTCCTGCATGCATTTATAATTTTATTCTCCCTTCAGGCTTTGTCAGAGTGCCTGTTAATTCTCCATATTGTCCTGCTTTGTGTGTTACCAGCCTATTTCTGGATTTATTGCACTTTAGATGCTTTCTTTGTGGGTTTTTGCACCTCTTTGATGCCACCCAATTAAAGGGTCAGGCTTGTGTTTACCTGTTCTGCCTGAGAGTCCTGCGTCTGGGCTGTTTCCTGCTGAACCTTGACAGTCACTGATTTTTTAAACTTTCCATCCAATTTTCAGTGCTTTGAGTGCTCGAGTAGGAAAGTGCTACATTATATAAGGACCAGTCTATTTGCCATTTACCAGCCCTCTGTCTTCCATAATAGAGTCAGACTGGGAATCCTCATGTTGTTCATATTTCCAGTTGCATGCCAAACCCATGAACCATTTCCTGAATCTGTCATATGGTACGTGGTATTGATGTGTTTTCCATGTCCTATTGTGAATAAAATATGGGCTTGCGATTAGCAAATTATTGCATTGGGGTTTTTAAAACTTTTTCTTTTTAAATTGGAGTGGTATTTATGATGACAGATTAGATATAAATCAGAATCATTCATGGGTGAAGGTCGATTCAGTTTTTACAAGTTCTTTTCATCAAGGCAAACGCACAGTCGTGGATGTATGTACACAATCAATCATCTCACCCACAAAATCATACTTGCAGATCACGGTCAGGATGCAGATGAAACTGAGGAAGACTGCCAAACAAGCTACACCACAAGTACCACGTTTGCGTCACAGAGGTAACCACTGGCTTCTCTGAAAGATGATAAAACGCTGTTTAAAATGATTTCATGAAAAGAAAGATGGATGCAAGTTAGGTTGCCAGAATAGGCAACACATTTTAATAATTATATTTATTTCTAACAACTTTTCTGACCGATGTACATCACAGACTTCCATGCCAGCCACTGCAGTTAGGCGTCGAGGTTTGCTTAATGAAAGCACTTTATTTACGGTCAGGAAAAGACTGTGGTTTTGGTAGACTATCAAAACATACTTTGCATGTTATTAGGTAAAAGGTAAATGTAAGGAGTAGCCAATGAAAAGTAGAACTAGGCTCCTCGATGGTGTTGATGGCTCCTTGAGCCTGAGTGTTTGTGTTTTTAAGAGTGAGCTGTGCCAGTTTCTGGATTGTCATTAAAGAGTGCGTGCTATCAAAGAACCAGTAACAAGGTATGAAGCAGCCTGAGGACAACCAAATGAGTGTCTTTCCCCCAAAAAAGGCAAGTACTTTTTCCTTGACGTAACCAGATGTACCACAGAAAAACCTGGCTGAGGCGCTCTACAGCTCATTTTAAAGGCTTTCACTGCACACCCTCTGAATGTGGTCAGTTCTATAAACAGAGAGGTTAGAAGAACAGAGTGTTTACATTTAGGTCTATGAACACAAATCACACTCAAATAGACAACCTTTTCTAACCTGTGTTAGGTTAACTAATTAATGACTTAACCATTAATTAATTCTTCAATGTTTTATATGATCCATCTATCTTTATTACCTGGTACCACAGGCTTTTAAGGTGGCAGTAATTAAAACATTACTTAAAAAACCATCATGTGATCCAGCTGTCTTAGCTCATATTATATTATATTATAAGAGGAGTTGGCATCAAAATGTGAATTGGCTTCAGGATTTGAAGAGGTGGCAGACATGGAAGGGTCCCCATTGGTAGTGAGAAGGTCAACTAGGGTTACTGTGGGTAAGTATACAAATCTCTTTCGACTGCCACGATCTGTAATACCTGTCAGTGATGTATCAGAGTGATTTTATTTTTTAAAAATTATTATCATTATAGGATGTGTTCTTGAAGAATTCATCGTTGGGGCACCGATGCATATTTGGGGGGTGAGATGTGGCGTGGTGGTTAGCACCACTGCCTCACAGTTGGAATGCCATCTGGAAGGCCTGGGCTCGATTCCAGCCCCTCTCTCTCACCATGTGTGTGGTGCTTGCGTGGGTTTCCTCCAGGTACTCCAGTTTCCGCCCAAAGACATGCACTTACTGGGGGTTAGGTTAATTGGCCAATCTAAATTGCCCATAGGTACGAGTGTGAATCGTTGTCTGCCTTAATTTCAGACCTGTGCCCTGTTGAAAGTTGAAGCGGCTCATAGTCAATAGAGGGGTAGATTGACATATCAGGTATTTGAGTGTGTAGAAGTAATACTGTTTAGAATTGATTTTAAATGTTTTTTTTATTAAACTTTTAACAGTGGTAATTTGTCCTCTTGCAGGGCATGTGTGAGACACTAGCTGCTAACATGCTAACTGAGGCCTGTAGAGTCTGAGATGTAGCTCTTGAGTTTTTTTGCAGTAACTCTGAATATAGCACAGTGTGACCTTGGGCTGAATTTGCTGGCACATCCACTCCTGGAAAGATTGTGGCTCTTTGTTGACACACTTGAATGGTCCAGACCAACAAATGTCTGCTTTTATAGAGGAGAGCTTGCTGATGATCAATCAAGTGAACCTGAATATCAGCGCCTGAGTGCTACTCAGTCTCTGGATTCATACGGAAGCAGTAAGAGTGTGCTTATTTTTCATAGGACTGCATGGAGTCTTATGAAAACTTTCTTTCACATGACTGTATTTAATACAAAGTGCTTTGTTTAAAGCAGCTATATCAATAATAACATATTTGTTCATTAGATAAAAGAATACTTTTTTACTATCTAACTTTCAACGGAATGCTTTTTTTTTTCAAAATGTAGAAATAAGGTAATTTTGATGTTTTGAATTGGTTTGTCCACTAGATGGAGCCAAAGTGCTTCAAATCAATGAGGTCACCGTTGGAGTGGAGTGAGATGGCGGTTTGTTTGATTCATGGAGCCAATAGTTTCTTTATGAAAATCAGCTTACAGTTAAATTAATGAGCTGTCCATTAAACAGAAATAACACCACGTCTGCCTCCGAAAAAGTTATTAAATGTGTCAAAACTTGACAGTCCGTGAAATGACTTAGTTTCTTGGAGTTTCGTGAGTAGTACTACTATCACAGCAAGTGTTGCAATAAACATGACTATCAATGCGTCAGGTGAAGGGGGGGGGGCGCTGCGGTCCTTACTTATGGTGCTCGACTTGACAAATGGAGGAAAAAAAGATGTCAGTTTTGAAAACATCAGCCGTTTCTCGCCTGGTTTCGCTTTCAGTAGTCTGTTGGTATCGTGTGTCTTTGTGGTTAGTTTCCTGTTGTGAAAAAGGTGGCGAGTCCCTACTAGTGTGGGGGACTCCCGTGGGTGTTGTAACCAGGCAACAGAGAAGATGCCTGTCACCTGTAAACAGAAAGGTTCGGCCCTTATATAGATGGATAGAGCATCTGCTTGGAATTACCCTCTGGGGTATACACAGGAGGGGTAAAATAACAAAACGTAGTCTGAAAGTGATCCACAAAGTGCCAAATTTGGTGTTTTGTTTGGTTTGGGTTTTTTCCCCTTTTTGGCAGACTGCTCACACAGTTACTGATGTTTGACCTATTTTGTTGTTGTTGTTGTTGTTTTGTTTTTCACTTCATGAGCCTGTAATTCTGCAGGCTGTGGAATAAGATCATGGCCCGGTTCTTGATAGATTTTAACGGCTGTGACCGGCCTTTCCTCCACATACATGTGCCTAAGACCAAACAGAAGCTTATTGGTGGGGAAAGCTCTTCCCCATCACTGCAATATGTCTGATTAAGCCTTAAGTGCTGACCAAAACTGTCTAGATTTTACAAAGAAGACATTATTATATACCCTCCTCTAAACGGTGATTCACTGTCTGCTGTGTAAGAAGATAAATATTGGGGCACTGTATTTGTATTTTATTCCAAATGCTTTATGTAAAAGGGAAAATCAACGGTTGTATTTAAGAAAGTGGTTTGATTCTATTTGTTGAGTCACTGCTTTCATTTCCTGTGATTTCCTTCGGGATCAATAAAGTATCGATTTGCTGATTTGGCCATCTTAAAAAAAAAAAAATCCAGGTGTGCTGTAAGATTACTGGTCCCACCCAGCCACTCCCTAAATCACATCTTTCTTCTTTTTTGTCTATTTTACTGGAGTAAAAGGAGGAAGAGTGGTTCGTGTGCCAATAAAAATATAAACTTTTATTGTCACATACACATTCATGTAGAAATTCTGTCTCTACATTTAACCCATCAGTCGGAAGGTTGGTGATTCCATTAACTGTGGGTGCAAAGGCTAGACAAAATGTTTTGGCTTGTATGAATGTGGGTGTTACTGGGTGAATGAGGCTCTTTGAGTGCTCAGTTTAAGTAGAAAAGCTCTATACAAGTCCATTTACCATTTACTGAGGTCATAGTCTTAATGAGCAGCTGGGTCATTTTCTCATAGATGTCTATACAATCTGCTTATTAGGAAGAAGGCAGGTTTGAAGAGGTGTCCACACAGGAACAAATGTGATCGACTTTACAGTGTCAGAGATTTCCAGCGATTATTGGCGAAATAACTGCTAAAGATGCAAAGTGAGCAGATCCCAATTCAACCTCTTTCCACTTCGGGGCAAGCGATTGAAGCTGACTGGCATGTGACAAGGTGGTAAATACATTAGTTACCTCTAGAGCGCTGCGATGTGTGACATGCACATCGTATCCTGTGTGACCGCTCCTTTGGTGACCTTCAACATCTGTAGGAAATAAGGGTCCTCTGAAGGCCACAGCACATCATTTTGGACCTTCAGCATCTGAAACACCAAATTTTCTAGATGCCTTCCATGAGGGGGAAGGTTTGGTCTTCCCAGAGTTAGCACTTATTGTTGTCCAATTGTTCCTTCTGCTGTTGGATTTAAAGACTCATTTTAACCCTTTCCTTCACAGTGACAGGCTGGAGTACTGTCGGCACAGCAAATACCCCAAATGGGACATTAAAATTTTACTCCACTCGGCTCTTCGGGCTTGCCCATCTGGCAGTATGATTATGCTGAAACTACCCAGCCAAATTTCATCAAACCTGGTACAGAGGTGAAACATGGGCAAAGAATGAACCCAGTGAACTTTGATGCCAATCCGGATCCTTTTCTTTAAAACTGCAAAAATAAATAGTACACTGGCTTTGATTTTAGCCTTGGAAAGTTGACAGGTCAACAGTAAAAACTGTATGTAAACAGTTTACAGAGATATGGCAAAGTCATCAACCCAGGGATCTTTCACTTATTAGGCAAATGTGCAAACTCTACACTATGGCGCCAATACAACTGTATAAATGTGTTAAATATCAGGGAATGTGCCATACCTTTTAAGTTGCAGTGTATCTACTGTTAGTGTGTCCGTTTCATGGGAATTTGTACTTGATTAGTGCACAAAGGTGATGAAGTAACTTAATTTGGCAGGTTCTAAAATTCTTTAATGGGCCTATATTTAAACTCACCGTCTCAATACAAAAATTAGGCAACATGTAAAATTTCAAAATTATGTATTTTTCATTTACAGGAATGCATTGCATCAATTTATCATTTACCAATATCTGCACTATATGAGTAAGTGTCTGCTAATCACTTGTGTTCATCTAAATTTGGGGGTGTACCTACAGAAAAGGAAAAGATGATTTAATGGAAAGTTAGTACAACTTCATGCATGAGATCCCACCGAAAGTTTAATCCAAAGTTGAGGTTAAAGCTCTCCTGTCTCTTCCTCTTTTCTTCTCTCCACTACACATGACTCATTTTCTCAATTCAGTGCCAGCCGACCTTCACCGACACTTCACAGACCACCTGGCATAACCTTTACACAATGAAAGGTAAATTTCTGTTTGAACCGAGAGATTATACAACTGGAAGTGGTGCTGAGAAAACTTTGATTAACATCAGAAGATAATTATTTTTTTCCCCTCATGAGTTACTGGTGGTTTAAAAAGGTACAATTTATTAGAAGAAATGTCTCACAATAAAGAAGTTTTTTTGGGGAGCAAGTGATGCAGTGGGTGGAAATAATATTTGATTCCCTGCTGAATTTCTAGGTTTGCTCACTAACAAAGAAACGAACAGTCTCTAATTTTTGTGGTTGTTTCATTTTAGTAAAGAGAGACTCGATGGATGAAAATCCAGGGCTACGCCTTCATGTAGCTGTAAGTCCTTATTAAAACACTTCACGGTCTTTAGAGGATAGCCATGTGTTAAACCTGGTTCAGCAGACATGTCTATACAGGTCTTAGCAGCTGGGCACGCGGCACCCTTTAGCATGAAATAAAGTGTATCTCTCTGTTTACACACGATCAAAGGTCACGAATATGAGCTCAGTGTGGAATTTCCCAGAGGCTGTGACCCAAGTGCGTTCAAGTGGTGATGGATGGACCCGGCAGACAATCCTCCTTTTAACCTGAAGTGAAGGGATGCACGCAATTATATGGGAACTTGTAGCATTGCTGTTACAGCACTGCAACAACACTGTTTACTGCTCAGCAAAAACGAGCCTATAAAGTGTGTTCGTAACTAGTGTCATAATGAAAAAATGGGTAATTATCAATTTATCAAGCAAAAAAAATCTCATGCAGTTTGCTGTTTCACTGTGGCCGCGATCTCTTTTAACATGTCCTCTGATGGTGCTGATGGTGCTTTGTGCTGGAAGGCCATTTCAATTGTGGCACAAAGGGCAGATGCTGAAAATAACAATTAAAGCCACTTTATAGAGAAAATCAAATTATTGCCTTTTTCAGCCCTCTATGAAGTGTTGAAAACTAAGTTTGATTTAGTAAGGTGTTAGTTCTTAAAACCTATACAATCGTGGTAAAAACAAAGTACACCCTCAGTCAGTTCAGAGGTTTTTACATATCAGCCTTTTTATCCAAATCTTCTTTACAGCATTGTTTCAGTTCACTGAGGATGTACGGTGTTCATTTACAGCTTAAGGTCTTGCCACAGCGTTTCAGTCAGGTTGAGGTCTGGACTGGGCCACTGCAGCACCTTGATTCTTATCTTTTCTGTCATTCTGCTGTGGAGTTGTCTTTTTCTATCTTTTGCATGGTCTGACCTTGTGAATAACCTTTCTCACTGATGGACTTGAAATTTGGAAATGGCCTTACAACCTTTCCCAGATTACTGGGCAGCAACAGTTGCTTGTCTGAGATCACTGCTTCTGTCTTTCCTCCTTGGCATTGTGTTAACACACATCCTGATCATGTGCCTGACCAGCAACCCGCCAAAACGTCATGATACTATGTAATATGCCATCTCATGACCTGCTAAAGACCAGATTATTTTTATTATGTCCTGATATGTTAAACTCTGGAGTTCAAATAGGGTGCTCTCTCTTTTTACTTTTTTTTTTTTTTTTAAGCTCCACATTTTTATTCTTGGACTCTACTGGAGTTTATTTGCATAATTCACAGTTCACAATAATTCCTTATTTGTTGTAAACTGGACCTTTGTGGAGCCCCTCAGTTTACCCTCTGTCTCTGACCATATTAAGGATAACTCCTCTGTCTGCCATTACACAGAGCTACTAGTAAAAAAAAAAAAAAGAAAGTAGTATTAGTGTGGACATACCACTGTGCCTCAATCTTCAAGTTTCCCTCAAAATAATATGGAGTTACAAAAAATGGGTGATTCACCAGAGATCACAAAAACTGCAGCGGTAAGCAGAAATACTGCATCTTCCCAGGGCGGATTACTTAAGATTTGACAGCCATGTTTAAGGGAATAAAGAGTTATTGTTGGTTGTGGCAGGTTGAGACTGTGACTCAAGAAACCTCAAGGTGTCTCTCAGCCATAAACAAAGGGGAGTATTTCACTCGAGGGTTTCTGTCTAATTAGTTGGGCAAACAAGTACTTCAAGATTCTATTGTGACACAGATGATACTTAAATCTGAAATGTGAAAAGCAGAAAAGTACCTTCTAGATGTGATTAGCTGCCAAGATCCATTGTTTTTATGAGCGAGAGAGCAGTTTAGGAATGTGTGTGGGCAGCAGCCGGAGCCCGATCACTCTCAAATGTGCCCTGCATCCCCTTTATCACACTCAGACATTCTCTTTCTGCCCCTCTCTTTCACAGTTCAACAGGAAGTAATGACACAGTGAAAGTTGTGCGCACACACACACACACACACACACGAGACATTTTATTTTTTTGTTGACACTGAGTGGGCAGAGTTGAACATGTGATAAGGTGCGACTGGAAATTTGAATGCTTAGCACGAGAGCAAAACTGCCAAACAAAAGGAACCGACACACAGGAATAGGAAAAGTGGCTGGTTGATTAAATATTAAACAAGACAGCTGCTGTGATGGCCAACAGAGTGCAATAAAAGAAGAAGGGCTCTGAAACTGCTGTACTGAGGACTTTTCAGTGATTAAAAAATAATTTTAAGCCGCCAGCAGCTCCTGATAAGCAAACGGGTCTTACACAAACATTTCATACATGGCATTTCAATTTCGGCTCACAAAATAAAACAGATGGCAATTATGGAAGTTTACAGCTTATACAGAGAAGTCTGAGTTCTCCTTCAAAACTCTGACTGTAAGCTTTAAATTAATGCTTGCAGCACTTATGGACAATGAGGAACGTTAACTTGCTCCTAAAGCCTTGGCCAGCAAGACCTTTGAGCAAACACAGAAAGGTACGAGGTTAAATAAAGGGCAGCAGAGCAGAGGCGTGAAACCAAAAAGTCTACAAGCACAAAGTGCAAAGCTGCTGCAGCACAGAAGGTGCTCCATCTCGGGTTCGCATGGCGCAGCAGATAACAGTACTGAAAAATTGTTCACAAGTGGATACAAGCACCCAAATTGGCACACAAATTCTTCTGATTGCTTGTTTTTGATAGAGCCCATGAGCCTACTTAAAAATTCACGATGACTGGAAGAAGGGGGAAAACTAGATTTGTCCTTTTAGAAGTTACTCAGAAGTAATTTGGTATAATAATTTGCAGAGGTGTGGAGTGTTTGTCGTACTTTGTTTTATCCACATCTCCTGGATGGACCCCTTACACTCCAGTGATTACCCAGTTCCTCATCTACATTCCCAAAAATCTTGTTGGTTACGGTGGCACAGGATTTAGAGAAGCTTGTCTACCACTCAGAAGGCTGATGCTTTGATCCTCAGCTCCTGGACTTTGTATGTCACAGTCTCCTTGGGCAAATAATGAACCCCAAATACCCACAGTGCCTCCATCTGCCTTTGAATGTGAGCATTGAAAAATGTGTGTGTGGGTGCAGTTTGCAGTGTGAAAACTGACTTGAGTGCCAGCTCAGCCGGAGAACACTCAGATGGAAAAACTAAGTTCTCACATAAGATCAGACACTGGTTTCAGTGCTGTGATACTCAGCATAGGTTTCAGTGTTGACTAAATGATGGTGAATTTTGATAAAGGAGCTTTGAACTAGCTCCATCAAAAGGCTAACCCCTCAACCTGCAGAGCTCCGTGGAGCTGCGATTGTCATCGGACCACTGGAGCAACATGTAATGCATGTGTAAGTGAAATAATTTTCTTCTACTTGAAACCAAAAGAAGCCCTGAAGATGGTTTTAGGATACATATTTGACTTACTTATGGTCAAAAGCATTACAAATCAAGAGTACAGCCTCTGAAATGTGTTAGCTGGTTGAAATGGGATTGGCTAATGGGATTTTTTTTTAAATTAATGACTCCAGAGGGACAAACATACACATTTTGCTGCTTGTATCCACTTTTGAAAGATGGTTTCAGTTATCTGCTGCACTAATAAGTACCAATTTCATGCTAAATACAAGGTTGAAGAGAGATTGTTAGCATAGCACAAACTCTAGAAACAGGGGGAAGCAGGGAAGCTTGTCTACTGTACACACACACATACACACACAACAATGAACTGAACTGATAGCATGGAAGAGACATCTCCCAAAAAGTCACAAGATGATAGAAACTGCTGTAAACTGTGCTACATGATTCTTATGTTTCTATCCTCATAGTTCCTCTTCAGTTTTCACCTGAACCATGCCGTCCTGCGACTCTGACTGCGGGATCTGGTTCTCATTGACAAGCATGTTGAATTGCACGTCACTGTAATGTGAAAAGTCCTGCACGTAGCCAGAGCTGGAGTTCTGGTTCAAGTTTATATCCATGTTTGCAAAGGTGGAGTTGGAGGTGTCCAAGTTGCAGGGCATGATCGGGGGAAAGTTTGGGTTATTCAGCACATCCCAAAATTCAGGCATTTCTAGCAGCTGGTTCAAAAGGGCTGCCTCATCATTGCTTGCATCCATTGGATCACAGTAAAGCTGGTCCTCCTGAGCAGGCATGCCGGACTGGGTGGTGTGTGGCCTCTCTTGTGGCGAGATCATGTTTTGAGCCTCTGAGAAGAAGTGGTTGGCCTGCTCTGATGCAGGTGCGCTCTCAGCTGAAACTGATTATATTACAGAGAAAACAAAGCTGTTAGAAACATGATGAATGGTCAGTTATTAGGTGGTGGACTTTGTACTTAGACATGTGACATAGTGCGACAACACACACAGCTGCCAGTCTGTTAGACACCTCAACTTAAAAACATAAATAAATTCAGGTTTTTGGGTTTTTTTTATTGTTCTAAAGCAGCGTTGACTCAGCTGTATGACGCTGTTAATCTGTAGTGCTTTATACTACAGGGATTGTTGTGCCTCATTTATATCAGTCAGTCAGAGCAGGCTGAGAAATGGGAATAACTGCATGGAAAAGCAGCACAAACTGCAGCCTCCATTTTAAACCCCGCAGCTGAGTCAACATCAACAAAACTAACTTTCATGAAGGCAAGCTCTACTGCTCTTCAGACTGTTTTAATCTTTTTTGCAGTTTCATTTGTTGCTTGTAACCCGTTTGTGCTTTTAGTACACAGCATTTTATCTTGTTTGGAGACACAACATTCTAGTTTATTTTCTTGTAATAAGCCAGTCATAAATAACGCGTCACACTAAACATATTTGTAGAAGTTTCTGACTTCTTCTTTTTCATTTCTGTATATTCCAGCGGTCCATTTTGGTATTTTTGGCAAATGTCATGTTAGCATGTGATCTACTCATACAGTGATGAGCAGGCAGAAATTTACAACTGCCAGGTTGAGTTGTTTCAGGGCACTGTGACTCATTCTTGCGGTCATCAGGGAGTGTTGAAAAGCAATCTATTCTTTGTAATACACCCCACTCTTTCTCAACACCCAAATTATTTATGCTGCTGTTTCTAATAGTGCATTTTCACAGCAGACATGTTGATGTTTAGCAGGAAAAGCACAGATGTAGTTAATGGCACAAACACCAACTTTGTTCCACTAAATTTCGCAAGTAATTTGCCCGAGTGAGCATGACTAACAGGCCATTTTCACAGGAAAGAGTAGCCCTTTTCCACCAATGCAGTGCTGTTGTGGAGCCAGCTCTGCCTTGGGGTCTTCTGAGGAAATAAAGCCCACGTTCAAACAGGTTTGAAATCCAAACGTTACTAGCAAGAATCTGTGTAATTTCCATGGCAAAAAAAAAAAAGAGGCATGGCTGGCAGAATCTGTGAGATGCATCTGCCAGTCATGGGTGAATTTTCTGCAAACTTCAGTGGTTTTGGATTTGGCGCCATGCTGGGGCCACAACACCACCAGCCTTTTTCTTTTTTCTTTTCAGCAGAAACGTGTTCGGGTTCTAGATTATGACCCGGTAGGTACCGTATGAGGGGAAAAGGGGTTTGTGAAGCTTGAAGCCAGGGAGACAGCCAGCCCAGCTTAATCTGCACTCTATTATTTAACAAACAGTCTGAGCATGGCTACAAATGTTTCTAATCTGATCTGAATACATTTGTATATATTTTAGGGCCAAATCCCTGTTTGAGCAGTTCTATGCCCCCCCCCCCCCGTGCCAAACACATCCCAAAGAGTCATTTACAGTTTTAAGCTTGTTTTAGCATTAATAAAGCAGAGTTTTACCTTCTTGACTAAAAGTATGCACAGCCATAAAATTCAACTTTACAGAAAAGATGACTTTCTGTGCCTTCCTCCCTCTCTCCTGTCAGTGTTGATGAGGATGTGTCTGATTTGAATAAATTTTCCTAAAACTGTAAAACTGACGAAACCGACTACAGAGCCTTCAGTGTGCACAGCCACACCGTGGCCAGTGATTTGATCTGTCCCGTGTGAGTATAAAGGGGCTGTCCAGTGTGTAGTATGAGTTAACACAGCCGAAAAGAGTCGGACCAGTCAGTGTTAATCTTATGAGTAACAGCTCTGCTTTTCCTGTTGTTATAAGTCAAAATATTTAGAGTGAAAATACAGCCACACACTCCCACATAGGTGGCAGGCCCCAATCAGTTTAAATACTTAATACTAAAAACACAAACATCAAACTGAAAGTTCAAGCCTCACCTGTCACACAAGGCTTCTCTGGAAAGCTCATCTCTGACTTTAGCTTTCTCTTCCGCTTCACCTCGTACGGATCTAAAATGAAAAGGGCAGACTAAATGAACCTGCTGTCGTTGTTTAACAATAAGCTGCTTCACCCTTTTTTTAGAATTTGTAAATTTAAGCTGTCAGTCTAGTCCTAACAAGGTAGTGAGTACTATGTGAGGTTGGACACTAAGGAAGGAGAAATGGACACAAAGAGACTGAGCTGGAAAGGATGTGCAGCAGATTAGAGTGATAAAGGATGCAGATGGAAACGTTCTAATAAGGGAAGAGAGTGTGTTGAGAAAAATCGAAAGAGTACTTTGAGGAGCTGATGAATGGAAAAATGAGAGAGAAGACGACAGCTGGAAGACAGGTAATAAATCAGCAAGTGCAGAAGATTAGTAAGGAGGACGTGAGGGCAGCTATGAAGAGGATGAATAGAAAGGCAGTTAGGACATATCTGTGGGGGTATGGAGATGTCTAGGAGAGAGACCAGTGGACTTTTTGACCAGATTGTTTAATACAATCTTGGAGAGTGAGAGGATGGGTGAGGGATGGAGAAGAAGTGTGCTAACAGTAATTTTGAAGAACAAGGATGATGTGCAGAGTTGTGGTAAGTACAGAGGGATAAAGCTGATGAGCCACACGATGAAGATATGGGAAAGAGTTGTTGAAGCTAGATTAAGAAGAGAGGTGATGATCAGCGAGCAGCGGTATGGCTTCATGCTGAGACAGAGCACTACAGATTTGCTGTTTGCTTTGAGAGTGTTGTTGGGGAAGCACAGGGAAAGTCAGAAGGAGCTGAACTGCGTCTTTGTGGATCTAGAGAAAAGATACGACAGGGTGCCGAGAGAGGAAGTCACTGCACAAGAGAGGTGAACAAGAGTGCAGGCTGGGGGGCAGTGAGTGGAGACGAGTGTCGGGTGATTTGTGACGGTGGGATAGCAGCAAGAGTGAAAGGAAGTTTTACAAGATGGTAGAGTGAGACCTGCTATTATGTATGGTTGATGATGCTAAGATTTTTATTGTAAGTGACCAGGATGGATGTTGAATATGCCGGGCAGGAGGAAAAGAGGAAGACCACAGAGAAGATTCATGGATCTACTGAAAGAGGACATGCAGAGGGTTGGTGTGACAGAGGAGGATGGTAGAGATAGGGCAAGATGGAGGCAGATAATTCACTCTAGCGACCCCTAAAGACAGCAGCCGAAAGAAGGAGAAGAAAAAGTCTAGAGCTGACCGACCTCGATTGCACGGCAGGTACGTGAATGTAACCGGCTCGCTCTCCATCTGGTCCGAGATGCGACGCAGGGACACGTTGACTGTCGCTTCCTCTGTGATGTCTTGGTCCTCATAGGGCGGAGTCTTAAACACGATGGCGATCTGTCTGTGCACATCTGTCTGGGCAAACTCCCCATTTGCCTTCCATGACCCTTGCCTGAAGATGATCTCTATGTCGTCTGTGGGTCAGCCAACAAAAACACAAATTTCATAATTCAAGAAAAATTAGAAATGTTTTTTGTGTAGGTTCTCAGTCTTCCAGGTCATGGTAGTCTTCAGCACTCCAGCTGAAGGTAACTGGACTTCTTTTTAGGTTCTTCATCTGAGAAGCTTCTTCAGTTCTAGAGACTCATGGGGAGCCCCAAATATTAATATATTAGAAAGCCAAATGACCAGCGCCTTGGCTCATGTGACCCTAAAGGCTCACACGATGATAGGGTTGGTCTAAGGTCCACCTCCAAGGAGACAATACCACTAGGGGTCAAATACCAGGGACTCCCCATCAGCCTTTAGAACCAAAGAAGCCTTCAGAGATTAATTATCTTCATGAAGCTAAAAAAGAAGCCACTTAAGCACTTAAGACAACATCTTACCAGAACTGATTATTTTTATGCTAATTTTAATATAAATGGCAAGTACGGGTGCTCCGAAGCTTCAAGTTTGCTTCAAGTTTGCAATATTTAACCATCATGTACAAGAGAAACACCTTTGCCTACAAAAGCACTGCAGTAAACACCAATTTTTGGTGCCATCATGAAAAAACAACAATTAAGGCAGTATTATAGTAAACTAAAAGGATATGATCTGTGCTGCAGCACTTAGGGGTGCAAAGAGGCTACAAAGTTGCTGCCTGAATTGCTGGATCAGGACCAGAAAATGTTTCCAAAAAAAATTTAAAAAAATCAACACAATGCAAAATACACACACACACACACAAACGTTTAGCAGAATGTTTTCATTGAAAGCACTTGTAGGTCACGAGAGGTTTCTTTTTTCAGCTGCTCTATTTAGGTGTTGCCACCTGGAAACCACCTACGTGTCCTCTTTCACCACATTCACACAACTCCTCTGCACTTTCTTATTGCCTGGCAGCATCCTTCTTCCAGAGTGTCTTCATCGCACAACTCCAAACAAACTCAGGCTCATCTTTTCTTACTTTGTCCCAGAACCGTCCAACCTGAGCTGTCACTGTGATGAGCTCAATCCAAACGTCTCCGTCTTTTCATATGTTTCATGCAACATAATTAATCTCGTTACCATCTTCTAAGTTTTTGCTTTCACTTCTGTTTGTACCCTTCTCTCACAAATCACTCCTATTCTTCTCCACCCGCCCCACCCTGCCTGCAATCCTTTCCTCACCTCTCTTTCACACCGCAGTATTTAAACTCATCCACCTTCGCCACTTCCTCCATCCTCGCCAAAACACTTTTTTTTCTTTTTTTTTAAATCCTACTCCTTCTCACTTTTATTTCTTTTCTCTACAGAATAAACCCCACCTGTCAAAGCTCTCACTACAGACTACAATGTCATTTGCAAACATCAGTGTCTGGTCTCATCTGCCAGCATGGAAAGAGCTCAAAGTGGATCCTTTTTGTATTCTCACGGCCACTTTAAACCAATCTTTCACTCCTACCACACACGTCACCATTGTCTCAGTGCATTCATGCACATCCTGCACCACTGTCTCATACTTCTCTCTTTCATGCCTGACTTCCTCCTGCAATACCACACCTCTTCTCTGGGCACCCTGTCACATGCTTTCTCCTAGTCTAGAAAAACACAATGTGACCCCTGACATTTGTCATACTGGGTTGCAAAAGTATGCAGGGTTTTTTTTTTTGGAAAATGGGCTTGTGTCATGTAATCTAGTATTAGAGCCTAACTTTATCCTCTCTCATTTTTTTCTAAACAGAAAAAACCCCAAAATGCTGCTAAAATGCTCCTCTTACCTTTCTGCACTTTGTCACATAACATATAGACCTCCGTCTTCCCAGTGCAGGGACCTCTGAACAGGTTCAAATGAGTAATCTTAAGCTGTGATGTAGTTGTGGCCTCTGTAATTTAAAAAAAAAAAAAAAAAGACATGCATGAGAAAGCGTGGGAATAAGGAAGTAGACTGACTTATTTTTGGTGCAGATGGTGAAACTGTGGTCAAAACTCCTCAGTGTTGTTTTTGCGGTAATGTCTTACTCTTGTCAAAAATGGGCTTGGACACCACTGGGCTGAGATGGTCTTTCCTGCCATCCTCCCACTCGAGCTCACACTGAAAGCACAGACGTACCGAATTCATGTCCATGTCTTCAATGCCCTTTGAATGCCCAGCTGAAGGGACGAAAGGCACAAAATAAATCAGTGAGGACAGAAGACACTGGATTGATGGTTACGTATGTGGACAAACAGCGACGTGAGCCTTAAGATGCTGCGTGCTTGCATGTGCCCCACTCACTCTGAAATGGGTCAATATTTAGGTTTCTTCGCTTCTGAAGTGAAGAGTCCAGCTCTTTCCTCCGCACACACTGGATACCGAGGTTAGCAAAGCTGCGTGTTGGATGTAGGAGCAGGGGAAGGATTTCAGATAAAATGCAAAAACATGATGAAATATAAACAAAATGTTGTGAGACGGGGTGGGGGGCTCACCTGTGACGTCGGTTGTTTTGAGGGTTGAATGAGACCACGCAGATCCCTAAACCGTTAGGACAGTCTTTACCCACGAGGCAGTGGGGGTGAGGCCGGTGTGGGAGGTCTTTGGTCACCAAGGAAACTGTGACCGTAACCTTCTTTAAGTGGTCAATGGGACCCTGAATCTGAAAGAGTGAACAGGACAAAAGAGGATTAAGGTGTAGTTCAGCTATAGCAGAATCTAGAGTTGGGTTGCCAACAACTATTAACGTGATTCTTTTTTTTTTTTTTAATATAAAATGAATCTTAAAAAGAAGTTCCCAAAAGTTCTTATTTTTTTCCAACATTCCAAAATTATTGACATATGACAAACTAAAGCAGATAATCCTGACATTTGAGAAACTTGACATAGAAGTTGAAATAGAAGCTGATTAATCTTCTCTGAATCAACTCAATTCCAAACTAAATGTTGCTCCAGGCTTTTGTGTGTGTGTGTGTGTGTGTGTGTGTGTGTGAGTGTATGTGTGTGTGTTTTCAATGCTCTATATGGTTGCATTTCTATTTCTCAGGGTTCTCACTTTTCAACATTTCACAGCTCGCTTCTTTTATGTGGGCCATCAGCAGCTCTGTCAGACTTTTACCCGTTTCCAGAAGGTAACTGCAGTTTTCCTAGTGTGTTAAAAAGCCCCCTGAGGTACCAATTACATCCAAAGGAAACAGCAGATTATCACCACTTTTAAATCATATTAATAGCCAATACTTAAACACACATTTCCTTGAATAAACCTAATATAAACTGGTAAACCACCAACTCAATGTGTGAATGAGTGAATGAATGAGTAGGTGTGTGTAGAAGTGTTGGTTAGTAAGCAGCCAGGGTATACACCTCCTTGTGTTTAACCGCACTCGAGCTGGGATTTGTGGGGACTTTCTGATTGATACGTAGACAAACAACACTGCTTCCATCTCCACACCCATCGACAGAGGGGGTTCAAGCGTGCAACAGTAAACAAGATCAGCTGTGGTTAAAAGTGCCCAACTGCCTCTGAGATCTCGTAAACCCCCTTCAGAATCTGAAACAAAAACCGAACTCGTACCTCTATTGCAGGCTGAGTCTTGTTGGTGTCGGTGCTGGATGCCCCCAAGATGCTGCCTGCCGAGCGTCCTTCACATTCATAGCGAAACCTCATGCCTCTGTCCTTGGGCTCCTCAACTACCACCAGCTTGGGTTTTTCGAGGATGCGCTCCAGCATGTCCGTGTCGGCCCGGTTCTGAGAGGACGAGATGCCGGAGCTCTTTGGGTTCAGCAAACAAGGGGAGCCTTGATCTCGCCCAGAGGACCCAGGTACTCGGGAAGGATGAGTCGATGCCATCTCTGCGAGAGGACACAGGTTGAAGTTTGGCTGTGGGTGGAAATAAAAAAAGCCCAACATTATTTATGCCTCCTTTTGCAGACTGGCGACACATAGCAGTCTTTTATAACCTGATATAATGAAAAGCTTCAAAGCAAATCTACAAAACCTCTGAAGTCAAAAATAATTCTTCTTTTGATATTTTTACCACTTTTTTTCCCATTGGTTTGTGTTTATTTTTGTTTTCAGCCATTTCTGGGTTTCATTATCATCATTTCTCCAATCATCCTGCTTTTACCTCATGGCCCCTGCTTCACATTCATTGCTAATCCATCTGTTTTGACAGGAAGGCAAAAGGTCACTTGACCCGACTTCATCTTCCTCTGGAAAACCCTATAGCCTGAAAATAAACCTCGCCCCAAATTCACACTCAGAGGTCTCCTTGCTTTGGATGGATAAATGTCTGGTGGCACTGAGTCAGTTTGCTGACAGTAAAAAAAGTCTCTTCTGTTGAACTATGCCTCAGGATTTCCCATTATCGGTGACCGACCTCCTGCTCTTCCAAGAAGAAAAACTGAACTTCTGCAATAAACTTAAAAACTGACTTTAGTCACAGTTTCTTCTCAAGATTTCCCGCATGATACATAATGGAGAGAAATTCATCAAGCCAAATGCATGTACTTCTGAAACCAGTAACAACTTTTAACTCTAAACTTTAAAAATATCCTCAGTCTCTATAGACTTGAATACAGTTTAGGACTTAACTTACTTATAAACAACTTTAACATTACACAAAGATATATTTTGCCTTCCAAAAAATCTCAGGTTTAATTTAAAAAGAACTGTTTTGATGGCCAAAAGATTTAACCCACCCCAGTGTTTCATAGTGCCAAAAATTAAAACAAATACTTCTGTGGCAGCCTCGTTATTTAGTTCATGATCTCTGCTCAGCTTTGAGATGCTCTGTAGCGGCTCAACCCCTATTTTGAGAACCACCGTATTAAAACTAGCCAACTGTATATAAAGCAGTTAAAAGTAGCTCCACATTCATCAAACACTGCAATGGTACTTTTTACCCGCCAGTGTGTCTGTTTAATGGCATTACAAGTTTTGCATCTGGTGCTTTTTGTCCTTTCTTTCTTCACAGCCTTTTAATGAAGACAAACAGCATGCAGTAAAACTGAGCAGCAGAACTGACTCACGCCATGTTTTTTTTTTTGGCTCCATACATGTGCTTTCTATCAGTGAGCAGAGTAAACCTTGCGCTCTGTGTGACTCCTCCTCCTCTTGCATATGATGTCTTATTTTTTTCCGTTACACCGCAGACCACTGAGTTTTTCCACTCCCCCTCAAGACTTTATCTCTCTTTGCAGCTTTTAGTTTCTCTCTCTGCAGTGCTCCCCATTCTCACTCAATTGTTTCTGGCCAGCAAGGCATCTGACTGGCTTCACGGTGTCGTAAAAGAAAGCAAAGTTATCACACACAAAGTTTCACACAACAAGCTGCGGTCTATCTGTAGTATTGGTCCAGAAACAGACAATATGGATAATAATCAAACCTGCAGGTAAAAAAGTGGTAAAGACGTTGCCTCCTTTGTCAGCCTTGTAGCGGTGAATCAGCCTGAGTGCTCATTAAACCGCCGCTGCAGAGATCTGGGTGATGCCTCTGCATGAGATCATGTTTCATAATATCCTTATTGAGCCACAGACGTCTTTTGTCAGTGTTTGTGCGTACCCCCCCTGCGAGTGTGTTAGCCCGGGGACACCCGTTAGCTTTTAAAAAACACTGAACTTCATGACAAAAGCCTGCTACACCGAGCCAGCAAACGGAAACAGGAAGTCAGCTCAGCCTCATGCCGATCAGCCAATCTCAGAAGTGACACAGGGTGAAAAATGCAACCTTTCACCTTCGGTGAGTTTGGCTAGTAAAAAAAAAAGAAAGGATGCCAAACTGAAAGCAGGAGTCAGATTACAGCTCTTCCCTCCCCAACAAGAAAAACACAGTGAGGTGTGCCAGTCTCTCTGGCAGGCTGCAAAAACCTTTCAAGCTGATTGTATTTACACAGCATTCAGCAATATAACCTGTGCAGATCATTCACTGACAGAAAGCTAAACCTGTTTTCTGCTTCCCTTCATTATTGCCTGTCTGTGCCATCACTACAGTCCCTCTTATCAGATTACAGCCCTTCTGAGCTCCCTGCTGCCTGTAAACCACGTGCTTTCTGGTAGGAACCTGACCTGCTGAGCTGCCTAATGGCTGCACTGTGCAACAGCAAAACACTCTGCAGGCTGCAATGAACCACGCTGCACTTTATTCCACGGACCTTTAGTCCTCACAACGGCCTTATTATAAGAGCTTCACACACCCCTGAAGAGGAGGAACAGAGGCTTCCTCTGAACACGTTGTATATCGACAGGCTTTCAGTAGCAGCATGAAGACAATATGGGAAATGGAACTACTACTATACTAATGATAATAATAAACTAAGGGAAAGGGATAAACTGCTCATCTGTCTCACCAAACAAACAAAATAATAGAACCTCAAAAAAAAAAAAACAAAGCAGCAAATTCTCCATTTGGAGAAGCCAGAACCAGATACATTAACATTTCCTCCTTATAAAATAAAATGTTTTAAATATTTTAACGACTGAGTCACAGAATTAGTTAACCATGTTTTAACATTTATGTGGTCTAGCTTAGGTGAGAAGAAGCTGGGAAAATCTGTGGTAATTGTAACTCAAAGTTAAATAAGAATATGCAAATTTTTATTATTATATCATTATTTATTAATAATAACCAAAGTGAGAAATATTTATAAAACACAGGCATGTAATGACATTTATCTCTCTCCTTTGTGTGTGTGTGTGTGTGTGTGTATGTATATATATATATATATATATATATATATATATATATATATATGAATGACCTGGACCAAAATAATAAGAAATAATAAGCGAAAACTTTGACAACTTTTTTTTTTTTTTTTTAACATGCAGCCAACAACTGATAGAAACACCTCTCCGCTTTGCCCCCAGGGTGTTGCCAGCAGTCATTCTGAGTAACACATGAAACCACTAGATGAGCAAAACAACAAAAACCATCACACTGCATGGCACCACCCAAAATATACCCACCTTAGATGCAGTGCCTCTTGGCACCAGCACAGGGTTGGAAGCTGGTGAAGAGTTTGGTCGGGAGGTCCTGTGGTTGTGGCTGTTAAGTGTGTGGGGGAGGCTAACAGGAGGAGGAGGAGGTCCGGGTAGGGGGCCTGCTGACCTCTCTTCCTCTTTGATAATTTCTTCCAGCAGTTCTGCATGAATGAATAAATAAATAAATACAGATGATAAATTGAGCCAAAAAATTATCCATAGTGAAAGTGCAAATGTCAAATCTGACACAGATTTCTCAGGAAAAATTATGATTCCACTCTTTTCATACTCAAATACAGGACAGCGGTGACCATATAACCATATAACACCTGAAAGTGGTGGTACAAGTGGACAGTGAAGATTTCTTGTTTATTTGAGTTTGTTGCATTTAATTTTTTGGATTTGATAACAGAAACATTTCCACTGACATCTTCACCTAACAGCACATTACTGTTGCGGCAGGCACAATGTGTCAGAATCTGAGCGATTACCACCTCAGATAAACCATTTCCTTTGTTTTGTTTTTGCCATTTATGCATGAATTTGTGTCGAGTCGTTTCAGAGCTACAGTAATGAAATCAAGCCCTTGTCCTGTAGCAGCTTAGTTTAACCAGTGAAAGTGACTCTAGTGTTGTTGCAGTGGTTACCTGCAGGTGAATATGCCCCACTTTGGGACAGTGGTTGTGGTCTGCATGTCTCACACTTGTCAGAAAATATGAAACATTAACAAAACACGGGAAATGCAAGCATCTGCAGCACGTATTCCAAGTTAGGTAAGAAAATCAGCTGTTTCCCCCCATTCTTTATAACTGGAAATAGTTCCATGACACGCCATTTTATCTTCTCATTTTTAATTTATGGTCCAAAGTGTTAGGTTTTTCCTCTACTATGGGAACTAACACAATCCGAGATTAAAAAAGCAGAAATTCTAATGATGATTAACTTCTCCTGCCTGAGGTCATATCAGGTCGCCGTTATGCACGTCTGTTTATAGCCAGGGTCACAACAAGAGTCCACGCTCACCATAATCTGTAAACTGGACAGGGCTGGGCAGGGGCCGACTGATCCCAGGAAGGGGTGTTGGCTGCTCTGCTATGAAAAATCACATGCCTCAGGATGATGTCAGCTCTTTGACACACACACACACACAAAGATTTTAACGCGTAAAATGGAAAAACTCACCACCAGAGATACCGGTGTAGAAGTCCATGCCTTTCATCATATGTGGCGAATCTTTAAAACTACCTTAAATACTTTAAACTCCGTCGTCGTGTTCTTGAATCCTCGCCAAACCGGATGAATCTCCACTCGGTCAAAACTCGCGTTGCAAACTAACTAACTACTTGTTAGGCTGCACACCGGCTCTGCGTGTCTGTCTGAGCCCGCGAAGAGGTGTCAAACCGTCTCGAAGCCATGTGTTGAAATGTCTGAAACGGAGTTTGCTCGAGATTTGGGTTTCCGTAACAGTCTTCGCTCTGATTGGCTGCTCCAAGGCGTGGAAATCCCCTCTGTATTTCGTCACCTCCCTAACGGGAAACTCCCCGGTACCGTGTCTACTGAGTTATTAATCAGCTCTCGGCGCTTTACTTATTTGCATAATGCATCATAATGAGGCTTAAAAAAGTTCTGAACCCATAAAAGGTGATTCCCCCCATTATGTAAACTGACCTCAGCGCTTTTTTTTGTTTGTTTTTAGTTCAGCTTCAGCGCATATGCAAATCAGTCTTTTAACTATTCAAATCAGCCTCTATCCCAAATATCCCACACCTATTTTTAGAACAAGCCAAAGTCATCTTTTCTCATCCACACACCTCCGCGGCATTTCTCCTGGTTGCATCATGCTTTTATCACGCTCCTCCCGGTTCCGCCAATCAGGGAGAAGTGGGAATTTCAGCGATACAAAAGTAAAAGTTGCAGGGGGACGGAAAAAAAAAACAAAAAACCAAAATAAACCCCTCACTGCAGGTTTAGTGACTCCCCTCAGAAACGTCGTTTCTTTTCACCTTAAAACTTTCGACAAACTGCTGAAGTTTATGAGGCGCAGCAGCGTCGCCTGCTGGTCACCCAGAGCATAGCCGATTTAAAGGAAACGGAAAGTGAAAGCTGGACCGTTTAGGGGAAGCAGTGACTCGGCGTGGAGCGAGGTTAAAAAACAGAAAAACGCAACCTAGCTGCGACCCGTGCCACTGATAAGACACGATTCAGTCGGAACTGAGCAATCAGCAGATGGTCCGCGAATCTACATATTATAAAGATAACAGGAGAACATAAAAAAACATTTCAAAAAAAGTCTTTAACCTCCTGAGACCCTGCGACCACATATGGGAACATTAAATTTTAGCTTTGCTGCACCTTATACTTCATTCTGCTCAGTAGTGTTTTAGATTTTGTTAAGCCATGTTGACTTTGCTGGGTTCCAAATAATCCCATTTTCCACATCTGAGGACATTTTTTTCACATAAGTATGTTACAACCATGTAACAAAATACAAATTCCTGTTCAAAGAGGAAGCTTAGTTTATATGCATATCAGATCCATCTAATCACAAATATCTAGGTGAAATTAAAAATGCATCACAAACAGGAGCTCAGGTCTCAGGAGGATAAACTATGTCAGAGGTACGGTAGGTACGCTGTTAACGCACCAAACAGTGAATCTGTTAGGCTTTCTATGCGTAGTTGCACTTTTAAGTATTGTTGCATTATTTTAAGACTTCTCATTTTATTTTCAGAGTAAACTTTACCACAGTGCTGTGCACTGGTCACACCTGTTAGGCTCTAATTAATCAAACCACAGCAACTATGACTAAATTTACATCAAAACCTCAATTTCATAAATAGCTGTTTGATACTTCTAACTGGAAAAGGGGTAAACATAAGGATTCTTCTCCTACAGTACTGTGCAAAAGTCTTGAGTCACCCCTAATTTCTTTATTTTTTTGCTTCCAATGAGCCAGACTAATTTTTGAAGTGGTCTTGAGCAGTAGCTCTCCAGGTTTTCTGAAGATCTTTCAAAGTTTTCCCTTTGGACATTGGCTGTTTTTTCCACTTATTTTCAGTCTAGTTCTTGGACCTGATTGGGTGGTTCAACCCAACACTGATCTATGAATCATTCAAAAAAAAAAAAACTCCTCAAGGGATGACCCAGTCTTGTGTCTACACATAATTTAGTAAAAAAAAAAAATCCATTTAAAACTGTATCTTTAGACACCGTTATAACAGCCTGTCACATACCCTCATTTGTTCCCATTTCTTTCATTGAATCTTTGACAGGCCTAAAACAGTGTTTTTCCACCAACAGGGTGATTTCCAAAGTACTATTAGCCAAAAAAACTTGATATATGTTGACATGATGTGCAGTGTGTCCTCAAAACTTTGAGGAAACTGGACAAGTGGACAACAAATGAAGTAGCAAAACTGAGGTCGTCAGGAGAGGTACAACAGTGTCTACAGCCAACTGTAAAACACTGTGGAGGCTCTGTCATGGTTGTTGGAGAAAGTACCATCAGATTTCGATCCACCCTACAATACCATCTGGAAAGCATGATTGGCAACAGCTTCATTTTTCTGCACGACAGTGATCAAAAGCACACTACCAATGGAAACCAATGGATTAAATAGATTTGTAATTAAATAAATCACTGCACCATGACTGCCCCTCCCTGAGTGGAGCTTTGTTTTCTTCCAGCTGTCGCCAAGTGCTTGCTCGTAGGGGGTCATTTTGACTGTTGGGTTTTCTCTGTATAATTGTAGGGTCTTTACCTTACAATATAGGGTGCCTTGAGGTGACCGTTGAGATTTGGTGGTAAATAAAACTGAAATTGAATTTCACATTTTCTGAGTAAAATATAAATGAAGTGGCTTAAGACTTTTGCACATTACTGTACATAATTTATTTTTTTTGGCATGTTTTGTTCATCTAATCCCCAATCGATAACTTAAGTGTTCTGGATGTTATGATGGCTGTTACTGCACACTACTGCCTGAAGAATCAATGAAAAATTGTACCTCAACTTGTAACACAGATGAGAGAGTTTGGCAGTGTGGATGTCGTGCAAGCACAAACTGTATTTCCTGTAACATCAATAGAAATTAATGTGCAAAATTAATTGTCATGCAAAAGTATTGTCCTACAACCCAGAGCTGTAAGTAAAAATTAAGTGTTTAAAAAAAAAAAGCTTTGCATAGACATTTTAAATCACACTTAATTTTACTATAAACATGAATGCTTGAAAATTTAATATGTACCAACATGAACCCCTCTTCCTTTCAGGATTTACAGCACTCAAAATGAGAATGGGAAACAAAAAACAAAAAAAAAAAGACTAATTCTTCCAGCACACGCCTGACTGTCTCTGCCATGTCTGTCAAAGGTGATTCTGTTTTGGAGCACAGAGGTGAAATGATCTGAAAGTCAGACGACCAGCTGAGGAGGGGGAAATAAAAATGAGACTTGCAAATTACCTACTGCTAGACAGTTTTGACATCGGTAATATTAACATGAGGCTGTACAGTTTGACATACAAAAGAATGCATCAGTGACTGAAAAACAAAAATTAATTGACAATATTAATATATTTATATTAATACCAACAAGGCTGTTATTTTTTTTCTGTTCAAGTTTAGAACATTAACCATTTGTTTAAAATTGAGGGTAGTAGTCATTGTCTTGTGGGTAGCGTCCTGGACTGTCATCCAGTCACCACCTCTTCTTCAGCCTCCATTGCGGCTCATGATCTTTCCAGTTTCCTCCAGTACTACCAAAACACGGTGCTCACATGGAATGAAAAGAAAAATTCACAAGGAATCTACACAAAGGAAAAAAGTTGCACTTGGCCTCTTTCCTCTGTATAAAAAAATAAAAATAAAAGTAGTATAAACTGCAACCTGTTCCCCTCCCAACATTTACTCCAAGACACTGTTACCCTCTGAAGAAAAAAGAAAAAAAAAATCATACAGAATACAGTACATCACGTTTTGTTTTACTTCACTTGAACTGCAAAATGAGAGGGCAGGGATGGGTGGGGAGCAGAAATAAGAATTTACCAAGTCTACACTGAACATGATTCTCTGTGCATCCACAAAGAAACCAGAGGGAACAGTTGAACTGCTTCTTTTTTTTCTTTTTTGTAGCAGCATCCGTGACAGCTAAACGACAACTCCCCTCCGTGCCTAATTTCCACAAGTCCTCTTCACTCCAGCAGTGAGAGCCAGGGAGGAAGATAATGGCAAGAGCTCGCTTAATCATTCTTCTTCTCCTCCTCTGGTTTGTCTGTGATGGCAGCGGAGGCGGCATCTGGCACGGGGGCTGCTGTGTTGTCCTGAGCATGATCTACTCCACTGGTACCGAACTCATTGACCCTGTTGGGATCAACCCGATAGATCCAGCGCTGGTAAAGGTAGATGAAGAACACCACATCTGCATGAGGGGACACAGAGGTTGGTCCAGTGAGAAACAAGCCCAAATCAGACCAATATGTCACTTAATAATTTCCCACCAGCAATCATGGGTGAAACACACTGGCATTATTTCCCTAGTCAAAACTTGACAGTATGATGACAAAAGTGCACCACAGGTGGTCAGATGAAGACAATACCTCTCTTATGAACTCACCAACACTGAGTGCAGAATGTCTTCAACACAACATGTTTTCAGTCAATTCACAATTTAAGTGCTAATATGCTCAAAAACTAGCAGAAAGAGCTTATGAATGACCTCTTTAGAGTTTCAAAGGGACATGTCAGGTGTTCCTGAAGTCTGACTTGCGTGTTACCGACATGACTTACTGCTAATGTGTCCAAACCACTTTTCATGTCCAACTTAATTACGCTTAGTTGTGCAATAGCTTTAACAGCAAAAGAATATTCAGATTAGTGTCGCCCACCTAACATCTCTACCTTTCTTGGGATATAACTGACTGGCTGGTCACACAGAGGTAGCTGTTTTTGTGCGGCAGGGGATGTTATTTAAGGTTTCCTAATTGAAGTGTGTCACCGCGTAGGCTTTAGTTTGCATAGCAGGGTTAACTCTTTCATTACCTAACTGCAGAGGCAGATGTATTTCAGTTTAGTTTTTGAGTCTGAGAAAGATTTCAGCTAAGTGGGCAGAGTGACCTTTGTGGATGATGATTAATGATCAAAGTTCATCATGGAAATCTGTGAGAGCCAGTAAGTTAACACTAGGTGGAGTTAGAGGCTTATGAAAAGCAACAGTTATCACAGATCAAATAATACAAACAATGCTGCAGTAGGAGAGACAGTGGTTCTACATTTAATATTGGATCAGTGGTCTCAAGTTAAAAGAGAAAAAAAAAAGACAGAGGGGAGGGACAGCATTTTGTTTAAACAAATAGCAAATCCACCCAGATTAACAGCCCACCCACTTACAACAAGCTGCAACCATGGTAGATAATGAAGCAAATCTCAAACCACCCCCAGCAAAACACCCCACATGAGAGCTCATCTTAAAGCTGCAAACTCAAAATGGCTCCACGAACACTGGCTCAAGAAGTAAAATGATACTGTGTTAGGTAACTTTCTCTGATCCTGGCATGGCTCTTAAAAAAATTCAACATAACATAACTGAAGGAAGACTCACCATCTCTGAGGCAGCCTATCCTGTACATCATGGGCATCTTGATGACAAAGGCAAAAAGGTCATCAATAAAGGTATTGAGAGCCTTGTAGGTGAGCATCCTCCACGGGAGGTGAGCTACAGATTTCATTTTGTAGTTGATGAAAAGCTGTGGCGTCATTGTAATAAAACCTAAAAAATAAAATAAAATAAAATGGAGAAAGCAGATTAGAGAAAACAAACAATTCCTACACCACAGACAGTAAATCAACCAGCAGGAGTGTGTGCGCTGCGTGGAGTTTATTAATACACAGCACATTAGCGGAGTCTACTGGGAATTGATATGTAACCATGATGCAAGTATGAAAACATTAGCTGCTCAGAGGCGAGGTAATCGAGAGAAACAAAAATAAATCAGCCTCATCTTTGGGCTTTAAAATAGATTTACATAAACACACAAAAAAACAAACTGCTGGACAACAGAGTAAAATGAACAACACAGACAAAACAGGTAATCCAAATGTTCTGGGATGGTACACAATTCATGTGATAATTTATATCGGGTATCATCAAAAATGTTTGTTAAAAACTTGAAAAATTATTTGTTTTAATCAACTTTTTCCCAAAATCAGATACTTTACCTTTATCCCTGTACATTTTCTACTTATTTAATATTTTTAAGATTTTTGATGAGCCATTTTACTTCAGAATTTAGCTACAATTATTGTCTTCAACTGTAGCTACATTATGCACCTTACCTCTTCTGTGACAGTGTCCTTTTTGATAGTTTGTTTTACCATTAAAATAAAACATTACAGTAAATCCAGCTCAGTGTAATTTCCTTCAGCCTGTGGATAAAGTTTTAAAACTTCAGAGCAGTATATAACTGCTTTAGACAAACTTACCAAAGGTTAACAAGAAGCCATAGAGCATGCTGAGGACCCATGAGTACCAGCCTTTGTGCTCTACGTACAATAAACTGTAGACCGCGTAGCAGCCAAACAGTGGGTAGAGCAGCCACGACAAGTACTTGAAGGCCATCTGTTTACAAGAGAATACAGAAAAGAAGATGCCATTCATCTTTCAATCAGTAATAAAAAAAAAAAAAACTACAAAAGAGAAATACATATGTAGAGTAGCTTTCTTCACAGAGCAACATTTAAACTTGATCAGACAGAACTGAATCATGTTTCACCCATTTTAAAGACAACAAATCACATGAGTGCATCTGTTACAGCCATGATCTCTGAATATGGCCGGTGTTGGTTTAACTTACATCGTCATAGATTTTGGTTGAGGATTCCACATATGTTGACTTATCTTTGAATACCAATCTTGGGATCACCCCTGCAATTTTGTTCTCTCTGTCCAACTAGAGAAAAACAACACCAGTTAGTTACTGGAGTCTGGTGGAAATGGAATAAAATGAAGGCGAAATGGAAAATGTACTGCACAAATAAAACAGATTAGCATTAGATTTGGCAAAAAGGAAGAGAAGTTAGAGAGTTAACATAATTGCTCCTCGTCATGCATACAAAACAAATGTTCCAACTTACTCTGACATCCATGACTTTGGTGATTTTCCACAAGTCAATGAGAAGACCAATGAAGACGCTGACCTGCACCACAAAGTTGGTTTCATTGTCCAGAATGTACAGCAGCACCACTAGAGACTGAAATACTCCAAATATGATGGAGCGCACAGACAGACCTTCTAGAGACTGTCTGCTGTTCCAAAACTGGATATCTGAGGGGGAGAAGATGGAGCTGAGGTGAAGCAAGGTTAGACAGACTGTGCAAACCATTCTCCTCCTGTTACATGCAGTCCTGATTAGAGACTGTTGTGATCTTACCATTCTTGAAGGCAAGAAACTCAAAGATGCTGTGCACAATGGAGACAACGATGGTGAGTCCCAGCAGGTATGGATTGGTTTCCAGAAGGGCCACCTATATGAAGAGTTTATTTTTTAAAACTGGAGTTGCTTATAAAACAGTGAATTCAATTTATGTTCAATTAAATGACAACAGATTGCAATCACCTGGGAAACAGCCCATGTGGTAGATTATATATATATATATATATATATATATATATATATATATATATATATATATATATATAAAATTAAAGTGCACCTGTCCAGGTGTGTGGGATTGAAGCATGAGTATTTTGCTTTACTACAATGTCAACAAAAATAATGGTGTCCAAATGCAGGCTACACTAAGACAATCCAATTTCTCACAACAACATAAGATCAGAATTCAGTGAGTTATGAAGTAATTTCCACTCATCTCATTTCTCCTATTTTGTTTTCAGACAAAGAAAATCTGCTAGAAACCATATGAGTTGAAACTTTGAAAACATCTGCTGTAAAGCTGCCACACACCAACTCAAATATACCTTCTTTTAAATATATGGGGAATAAGATCAGAGCGTCTAAATGAGCACCAAAATCATTAAAGTTCAACTTGCAGGAAGATAAACACAAAACCTCTCATTACATTTTATTCTGTCTCAATAACCTTTGGCTGTTTACCTTGACGGAGTCTTGGTCTTCATCCGACTGCTCATAGGTGTCTTCAGGAAGGAAATTCCAGGGTGAGCGAGCATTCTGGGCAGCATACAGCTGCCACCGCCACAAGGACAGTGGGCAGTAACTGAGGCGCAGCGGGAGGTTTTTCAGGGTCTCGTTGATGGGATAGTAGTCCTTTTGAAGGTTCCAGTAGTCATTGAAGTACACAATGGGGTAGTAATCACCACTGACTGCATCAAACTTAACATCTAGTGTTAAACAGAGTTAGAAGAGTTGCACTGTCAGATAGGGCCTAACACAAAACTAGAGCTTTGAATAAGTTATGATTAACTGTGACATTATATTTACACTGGTCTAGAGGGGGTGGAACAGAACCCTTCACCCAGGCTGTATGGTCATCTACCATATTGATGGTGAGGTTGGGGTGCCAATGTGAGATAATCTCCACTGGACCGTGGCTCTCTGCCCGCTGTGAAGAAACAGCCAACAAATCAGTGCAAAAATAAATATATCAATATAGTCATTCCAAACACAGCTGCTACACCTCTAACTGGTATTTAAAAAAGACATCACCACTTTGGGCTCAGCTGCACTATGAAATATAGAATTGATTTAAAAATTGTCCTTTAAAGCCCTCCATGAATCAGCTCTACAATATATTACAGATCTATTCATTATTACCAGAAATATTTTGTTTCCAGGTGACTGAGGACATCCAGTCAACAATTTCTCAGTCCCTACTTCAACCCCAAACCATAGGTGACACTGCTTTCTCCATCATTGCCCACAACCTCTGAAATTCTAGACATAACGCATTAAGTCCTGTCCAAGAGGAAAAGCACTTTGCCTCAACTGGGAGGTACTTTAGCTCAGTTCCCATTGCTTTCAAATCAGCTATATACACAAAATTTAAAATAAAAAATAAAATTAACAAAATAAGAGAAAAAG
This sequence comes from Pterophyllum scalare, assembly GCA_024447675.2. NCBI lineage: Eukaryota > Metazoa > Chordata > Actinopteri > Cichliformes > Cichlidae > Pterophyllum > Pterophyllum scalare. The sequence continues at coordinate 33,294 of JAMQGT020009988.1, forward strand.
GACGGAAAAGCCACATTTTGTTTGGGTGCCAGCTTTTAATGCTCTTCTGTTCAAGCATCTGTCATGGGGACAATTTACAGACCTTGGGGGAGCCAGTAAAAAATCTTTAGATAGGCTCAGTAGAAAATCCTGTCCTCCAAACTATTTACCAAACCACAAATCTACTCTACCCTGGAAATTAATTCCTGTACTTTGGGTAGATAGAACCATTAGGATTCCAAACATCAAGCTCTCTACATTGACCCAGTTGTGCCTTCAAAAAAAAAAAAAATCTTTACCTTAATCATCTCGGGGTCTGCTTCTGTCTCTCCTGTGAGTAGATTTTTGGTCTTCAGAAACTTTCTTCGCTTGTATTTATTCAGCACTGAAAGAGTTCAAAAGTAATGTTTAGCACAAACAATCAAAGATAATTTCCTGTTATTGTTACAGTGAGTGTGTTTTCTATATGTGCTTACTTCTGGTTGAATGAACTGTTGCCAGTCTGCGATACTGCCCCTTGCGTTTAGGGTCTGGGTGGAATCCACTTTTCGTGAAGTAGATGTGTATGTAAAGGGAACCGTTCTGCTGTAATTTCTGCAAAAAAAAAAAAAAAAAAAGAATAGATCATGTTCAATATAAACCTACATTACAAATGTGTCGTAAACTGGTCTTTCCTGCCCTTCGCCAACATCTGTCACATTTCCTAAACCTACACCTGTTCTTTCGCACCGTCCAACTACTGTCTGTCACCCTCCCCTAATTCAGTCATCCTTACTTCTGGGATGTCCATCTCTTTATAGTGCTGGTAGCAGCCATCACCATTCTCCCCTGTGGTCCAGTCTCCATAGACCAGATCTCTGTGGAACCAGAACAGGGCATCTGTGTTGTTGAAGTCAGAGAATACCTCCTCCTGGGACACATACACGTACAGGTCCTGTAGACAGTGTGAAAAAATCAAAGTGTTTATCATACTGAGACAGAGAGAACACTGGTTTGCTGTCTGAATGATTGAGTGGGTTAGAGTACAGGTGCTGGTCATAAAATTAGAATATCATGAAAAAGTTGATTTATTTCAGTAATTCCATTCAAAAAATGAAACTTGTATATTCATCCATTACACACAGACTGATATTTCAATTTTTTCTTTTAATTTTGATGATTATAACTGAAAACTAATAAAAAGCCCAAATTAAGTATCTCAGAAAATTAGAATATTACTTCAGACCAATACAAAAAAGGATTTTTAGAAATGTTGGCCAACTGAAAAGTATGAACATGAAAAGTATGAGCATGTACAGCACTCAATACTCAGTTGGGGCTCCTTTTGACTGGATTACTGCAGCAATGCGGCGTGGCATGGAGTCCATCAGTCTATGGCACTGCTCAGGTGTTATGAGAGCCCAGGTTGCTCTGATAGTGGCCTTCAGCTCTTCTGAATTGTTGGGTCTGGGTATCCCATCTTCCTCTTCACAATAGCCCATAGATTTTCTATGGGGTTAAGGTCAGGCGAGTTTGCTGGCCAGTTAAGAACAGGGATACCATGGTCCAGGTGCTGGTAGCTTTGGCACTGTGTGCAGGTGCCAGGTCCTGTTGGAAAATGAAATCTGCATCTCCATAAAGTTGGTCAGCAGCAGGAAGCATGAAGTGCTCTAAAACTTCCTGGTAGACGGCTGCGTTGACCTTGGACCTCAGAAAACACAGTGGACCAACACCAGCAGATGACATGGCACCCCAAACCATCACTGACTGTGGAAACTTTACACTGGACCTCAAGCAACGTGGATTCTGTGCCTCTCCTCTCTTCCTCCAGACTCTGGGACCTTGGTTTCCAAAGGAAATGCAAAATTGACATAACTTTGGAGCACTCAGCAGCAGTCCAGTCCTTTTTGTCTTTAGCCCAGGCGAGATGCTTCTGACGCCGTCTCTTGTTCAAGAGTGGCTTGACACGAGGACTGCGACAGCTCAAACCCATGTCTACATACGTCTGTGTGTGGTGGTTCTTGAAGCACTGACTCCAGCTGCAGTCCACTCTTTGTGAATCTCCCCCACATTTTTGAATGGGTTTGTTTCACAATCCTCTCCAGGGTGCGGTTATCCCTATTGCTTGGACACGTTTTTCTACCACATCTTTTCCCTCCCTTCGCCTTTCTATTTATGTGCTTGGGCACAGAGCTCTGTGAACAGCCAGCCTCTTTAGCAAAGACCTTTTGTGTCTTGCCCTCCTTGTACAAGGTGTCAATGGTTGTCTTTGGGACAAGTGTCAAGTCAGCAGTCTTCCCCGTGATTGTGTAGCCTACAGAACTAGACTGAGACCATTTAAAGATCTTTGAAGGTGTTTGGAGTTAATTAGCTGATTGGAGTGTGGCACCAGGTGTCTTCAATATTGAACCTTTTCACAATATTCAAATTTTCTGAGATACTGAATTTGGGATTTTTATTAGCCGTCAGTTATAATCATCAAAATTAAAAGAAACAAACATTTAAAATATATCAGTATGTGTTTAATGAATGAATATACAAGTTTCACTTTTTGAATGGAATTACTGAAATAAATCAACTTTTTCATGATATTCTAATTTTATGACCAGCACCTGTACAAGGGGGGTGTTGAAGAATGAACTGCTTAAGTTCAATAAATAAATGATAAGACAGCTGGCAAGGCAGATAAATAAAAGGGAAGATAATTTTATGAAAGGGGAACATTGTACTACCATGAGGGTGTCTTTGGGAAAGAGGTTCCTGCTGGGTACCCTGGGGGCACCGGCTGGTGTGTTGGGGTCAGGAGTGGATGGCCCTCGGCGGAACCAGCTACTGATCGCCCAGATTATGAAGATTCTGGTGGAACAAGTGCAATCACAGTCAGGGGAAACAGAGTTAGTCAACGAGGTATTAAAAGAAAATGTGTTTGTGTGTGTGTGTGGGGGGGGGGGCAAAGACAAAAGAGGAGAATAGAAGGGGAAATGAACTGGCTCACTAACACTTTCCTGTTAATCAAAATCACTGGGTACAAATTCTGAGAAAACGTAATTTACTTTGACTCTCTCTCTTTAAATGAGAAGAGCTGCTGCAGGCGAGTTAAACTGCAAGGAGGCTAATCAGATTAAAGTGTAACCAGTCAGAATGCTTTACATTTCAAATACATGGCTTTCCTGCATCACACACTGGTGATGTGTCAAACAAGAACAATTTAAAAGTGAAAGAAAAATAAAACAGCAGTCTGAGGCAAATAAAAAAAGTACTACAGAATATTTAAAAACAAAACATTTATATCATTTGTACCCAACCTGCCTTTGTGTGTTGGCAATTTTTTGTGTAAATTTATAGTATTTCTTTCAGTTATTGTTCAGACTAACAGAAATACTATATGTTGCGTCTCATATTATAACGAAGGGCTCTTTGTTACATAATGTGAAAATGCACCCCGTTTTGCCTCCATGTTACTTAGTCTGTGTGGCTGCATTCCTTGCAAGTACTGGAGGGGAGGTGCGTCAATTATTGACTGGGCCCAGTGTGCCAGTCCACCTTTCAGTTTGTACTCAGACTAGGTGATCCGTATCATGCCCAAGCACATTTGACCCCCAACGACCAGTTCATCTGACTAGTGTGATTGCTGCTTGCCGTGCTGACATTGTGACTGCTAACCACATCTGAGGACAGCAGCCTACATGAAATTCACACTGTTCAGTAATTAAATCTATATAAAGACACATGATATGACACTGTGTCACCCCTTCCTGGAGCTGCCCCAGTCAAGCCACAAATGCATAAAATTGTGAAGTTCTTCATTTAAACACAATTTGAGAGCAGGCCAGCAGGGGTATGGAGTGGATGGAAACAATCGTGCTCTGGCACATAAAAACACCCTCTTGGAGTCCAGATGCTGATGACATACAAGACACCATACAATGATGCACCCATCCCTTTTCCACTCAGTCGCTTGAACCATGGTTACTTACCTTCTTCATCTTATGTTTCCTATTAAATAAATGATCACACCCACTCATTTTGGGACACGTTTGTTTGTCTGAACTTATAGGCCAGTGACTTGCATCACTGAAATGTGTTCAAGTGTTCAGTGCCAAGTGGTTTTAACTGATTAATGCAATATAATCTTCCTTGATCTAATAAATGGGCCTGTTCTTAAATTTGAACAGTTGCCAAAGGTTGGAAAAGCAGCCAAAACCTGTTATTCAAACTATTTGCCAAAAAAGTACAACTCTGGTCCAGTTTGGAACATGTTGTGCTTTTCCATGAGCACTTACCCTAATGTACCATCAATTTTTGACCATATCAAAAATTTAAAAACTACTGAAAGCTTCAAACACTTTGCAGCAATATATAAAAGCTGCTGCGTAACAGTAACAGCTGCAGATAGCTGCTCCTTCTAGCATTTTTCCTGTTAAGAATTAGTTCTTCCTCCCCTCCGTCACCAATTGCTTGCTCACAGGGGATCATCTGATTGTTGGGCGTTTCTTCCCAACATTAAGGTTTTTACCTTACTGTAATAAAGCACAGTGAGAAGATGCCTGTTGTTGTGCAGTGGCACAGTATAAATGAAACCAAACTGACACTCGTAAAAAGCTCTCGCACTCAGTAAGTCAAACATTAATTTGCCTTGAAAAAAGAAAAAAAAAAAGATCCTGAACAAGTATTCAGTTTTAGTAATGATGCCTGTATGAATTATTCCCCAATTTAAAATCTGTGGACCAAAAAGCCCTTAGTAAAGCAAATTCATGCACCACAATCAGAAAGTAGCACTTACTGAAAAACTTGCTGCAATATTTCTGACTGTCACTGTGTGCGCTTAGTTGATTATACTGTCATTAAAACCTCCATTAAAAAACATGCTGCTCCATGATCAATAATGCTTTTTGTCTTTCACAATGTGTGTGATGTCACTGTGAAGGAGTTAATAATTTCAAAGGAAAGAAAGTGAACAGACAACAGGAACCAGTCCAGTGTGTACTGGTTGTTTTGTGTTATGCCACTTCACTTAGCTACACCAGCAACATTACTCCTCTTTGTTTTGCCATATTTAGCGGTAGCAGGTAACTCAGCTTGTGCAGCACTCTGTGCTCATACTGGCAGAAGCAGAAGATGCAGAATTTTTTTTTTTTTTTTTTTAGCATGCTAGTCGTTTTGTCATTATTCTCTGATGTGAGATAATGTTGTGTACATAGGATATAGGCTCTGAATGTGTGAATTTTTGGGGGATCACTAATAACCTTAGCATCCCTTGAAAACTCAAACATGACAACTCAAAAAAAGCTTGTCTACTAGTTCCTAATTTGTTGCAATAGTAATATGGATAACCTTCTCCTGGACAAACATAGTGGACATATTTTAGCTTTAGTGTAGTTGATACAGACCTACCATTATTGATAACATTTAAAACTCAAAGTTTAAATTTCTACACTAGACATCTAATAACATCATTAAAATTAACTGGTTTAATCACATAGAAAATTCCTGGTCTGAATTATTATTTCAGTCCCTATGTGTGAGACAGTAAATAAATAGAGAGCCATCAATAGATTCCTCTTATTTTCCTGTTAATTACTTGTTTATACAGAAAAACAGAACGAAACAAAACACCAGAAGCAATGCAGACTGCGAAACCTGTAGTTATCTTCAGCAGCAGCTCACTTTTTTGTTAGCTGGACACTTAATTGGACTGTACCATGACACAATACATTTGGTTAATCATTACGCTCACAGCACCACTATAAATGCTTAACTGTGGGCTGGCTTTGTGCTGGTAAAGACAGAAAACAAAAACTCACCTAAAAAGGACTCCTTTAATGACCTGCCATGCATTAGGTGCTTGCTGCTGCTGTTGCTGCTGCTGCTGAGGGTCCTGTGCATTTCCAGCTGTCTGCACAGCCTGGCCATCTGTTGTTGCAGTAGTTCCATTACTGCTTACCTACCACCCAACATATGCACAGAGTCAAGGAAAGTCAATGATGACGGAGCAATGGTATAATATAAAAAAGGATGTTAAATAATAAAAGGGCTTCATTGGCAGTAAAAGCATCCAGAATAGCCAATGTACTTTAATAAAGTCCAAAGTGGTGATATGATTTATTCAAGACTTCTTCCTCAATCTGCAGTCAAAACAAAGAACATACAGTACAGTGTAGAGCAGCTTTAAAGATTAAAAGCTGCAGTTAAGGTGACAAAATAAAATTCTTCTGGGATTTTTATTATGTGGTCTTAAAAAGGAAACTACCACCTGACCATTGCATTTTACACAGATTACAAATAAGAATATCAGACTTGTTACTCTTTGACAGATGTGAAAGATCTGAAAATAAATCACAGTTAAGACACATACCAAGCAAATGTGCTTAGTAATGCTCTGGCTTATTAATTAAGAATTTTTGTCAGATACTTGAACTAAAACCAGTGTAGTGGTTTACATATTCAATCCCAGGAGGAGACACAAATCCCATTGGAGTTGTGCTGGGAAAGTAACACAGCATTATTTATTTATTTTTAATGTGCCAAATCAAATATGTGGAGCTACCCACTGTGGTGACACCAAAAGTAGCTAATCAACAAACTATAACAATTGCAGCTCTGCAGTTGTTACAAATTGAAGAACATTTAACAAAACAAAAACAAAGGACAAGTAAGTTAAAACCCCATTTAAGATTGCACTGCCAGTCTGTTAAAACTAATACTGGCAGATCATTATTTACCTATCTTGACCCACTGACCTGATAGAGCAGGAGAGTCAAACTCATTTTAGCTCATGAGCCACACACGGCCCAAACTGATCTTAAGTGGGTCAGACCAATATAAAACTACTGAATAATAACCGAGATTTTATTTATTTATTCACATTATTATATAATATTATTTATTATTCATATATATATATATATATATATATATATATATATATATATATATATACACACACACACACACACACACACACACAGATATATATATACACACATACATATACACACATATATATATACACACATACATATATATATATATATAAAATTTTGGAGGGGGCTCAAAATTTCTTTAATAACTAAAGGAGGACTGTCTTAACCACCATTTAACAAATTATGAAAAGCCTGAAATGTATTACAAAATAAGTCAAAATAAAATTCTATAACACCACCATTTGGGACTGATTTACAACCCCCCCCCCCCCACACACACACACACACAAAACTCTCAGTAACATCAGCATGACAATTAAATTGATATCAGTAAATCTTCTATTTGCTCTTTAATTCATTTTTTTCAATTTTCTGAATGTCCGTGTAAACCCTCCACCCCTCTGGCAAGGCCACCCTCTATTCAAGAAACACAATAGACAAGCACATACCAAGTCATGAGACTCATTCACTATCTAAACATCTAATCTCCCCTGTTGTCACCAACCAGCAGCCAGCCACCAGGAACAAACAAGACTTGAGGCTAAAAAATGTTTTGTGTTTAAACAGATTATCAGTTTTGTCCCCAAAAGGCTCAGGAATATGTGAGCACTGAAAATTTTGAAGGTTCTTGGTAAAACACTGACCTAACAACATAATAAACAGAGCGTTTCAAGGACATGAAGTGGCTTAAAATAGGCCTTTTCATCCTCACTGCCCTGCCCTGTCCTGCTGCGTTAAAATAGAAGCAATTGTCTAATCATACAAGGATCTTCGTGTCCTGATGGGGATCAACATAATAACCATTACACTGACAGATCACCAATGGGCTCAACAATAAAAACAGGTTATCTCTTCCAGCTTAGGATAATCATTTACAATTTACACCCTGTGAAACAAGGATTAACAATTAACTACCTATTTAGGGTTCATGGGAAATCCTTCACTTCGTTTATCACTGGGTCTGGCATTAAGCATTCAGATAAGTCAATTGTTCACAGAATAGGAGACTGCTCTGGTAATGCTTCTCACATGGTGACAGTATGTCCTACAGAGATACTGAAATACAGAAACATTGGAGAAACCATGCTCATCAACAACCCTCCACTGGTTCTCTCTGGTTGTCCTTCCCTAGACTACTCTTGGTAGGTACTAACCACTGCATACAATTAGCACCCTACAGAGACACTCCCAGTCAGTCTTCTGCCCCCATCAAAGTCACTCAGATCCGTGCACTTGATTACTTCTTTCAACAAACCTACATCAAGAGCTGACCACGTGCTGGCTAACATATCAAACCCTTTGACAGGTGCCACTGTGACAAGATAATCAATGTTATTCACTACACCTGTCCATGGTGTTAACCTGCCAGTTATCACGAATAAATGACAGGTTCACCAAGCAGTGGACTTCAAGTGTGCCATAACAACTCACAATAAAATCAGCAGCACATTTATCCTGACAAACCAATTTTATTACAAAAGACACATGGTGCCTATGTTATGCTTGGCCTAATTTCTACCAAATGTGTATTCACATTACATTTGAACTACAAAGCAAAGCTTCTGTTTTTCTTTTTTCCCAAAAAACCTGTACAGTTAGCTGATTTTTTTAAATACTCTGAAACCTCAAAGGGATTATCTAGACTAAAATGTATGCAACTATTTTTAAGGAGGTGGCACAGTGAAACGTGGTTAGCACCATTGCCTAACAGCAAGAAGAGCCTATGTTTAAATACACTTTCTGTGTTGGGGTTAGGTTAATTGGTAATGGGTGTAAATGTGAGTGTGAATGGTACACATTGTGCCTTTCCTGAGCCCGGAAGGGCATCCGGTGTAAAATTTGTGCCAAATCAAACGTGGATCCATCTGCTGTGACAACTCCTTGAAAAATAAGGGAGCAGCTCAAAGTATTGTTGTGACATACTTGGAATTATCAGAATATACCCTCATAGCGGCTGTAAAACGTGTTTAATGGCATCCTGACGTCAGAAAATTGTCTTTACTTGATCTAATCTCAGCTCTACTACAATGAGAGTACATTAGGGATTAACAATACTTTAGATTTAATCAAAAGAGTCAATCACTGATGGCCTCAGCTTCCTAGAGAGTAGTGATAAGTATTAACAAGTTTTACAGTGTATTCAGTATTGGTGTCACTACACATTTCTGCGGATTAGCAAACGTAATGTTTAGCCTTCTAAAAGAAGAGCGGTGATTCACAATGACCTCCAGTAACTTGTGATAAATATTTGCTCCTCTGGAAAATAACTGCTAGTAGCTGCCCTCATTAAGGCTCCCCTGCCAAGACGACAATTTTAGGAGTATTTTCCAGCGGTTGGCTAAATTTGACGACAGCTACACACCTGATTCACCCACTCTGTCCGCGTTAACAAGCTGTCAGGTTAACGGGGGTTTCAAGTGTGTACCTTTAACCAAAAGCTTTCCCTGAAATATAAGCAGACAGCAGCTGGAAGGATTTAGCATGAGGTAAGAAGTGTGCGAAAGGCTGCTTTGAGACCGGCCTTGTTCGGCAAGACAAGCTGCGCTGTTCGGGTTCAGGCCTTGTGATGAGCTAACTGACACACCGCAGCAGTCGGCTGGCTCACCGACGCACACCGGCGGTCAGTTAATTACCGTGTCCGCGTGATGTTACCGTGCGTCTTCAGGTGTGATTTCAACATCAGCGCCGGCCTAACCGTGGGGATTTCACCACACTTCGTTAGCGACGGGGGGGGGGGTCATTTCAAAACCAACCGGCACTGACAACGTCACTGTGGCTCGTGTAACGACTGTGAACACGTTTAAATGTCAGCGGCCCCCCTCCCCACACGCGACCTTCACACAAACAAACTGACGCCTTCACCCCCTGCGCATGAAAAGTAACACACTCAGTAACGGTGTCATTCATTTTACCTCGCCGTTGCTCACGGTAGCTTTGGTTGCTCCGCTCTCCTGCGTCGCCATCTTTCTTCTCGTCTCTATCGCGTGTACACACACACCAGGAGAGCCACACTGCTAACTGGGAAACTGCGCTCTATCTCGCGAGAGGTCTATAGTAGCGTCTTCGTGGGGGGACTGACGAAAAGTGCGATGAATAAACGTCAGCGGTTTTTTATTTTTTTGTGCACGCGGCTGGAGAAACGTCGTGAAACACCGGGCGTCGTTACGAATCTACGGTCACACTATCGTTAAATGAAAGCTGTCTAAGCAGGGAAAAGAACACGTGTTAATAGGTAGTCAAAGACTGTGCTAACTGGTTATTTAATGCATTATGAAACGTTTCTATATGAGTAGAAATTATATCCATAAATATAAAAAATCTTGTTAGCTATTGTATCCCGGGGAAATGTTGAAAAACTGAAAATGTTGGGGTTTTATTATTATTATTGCAAACACAGTTTTCTATGTAAGTCACTGAAAAAAATCCCATCATATGTCAAAATTCTGATGTACTAACGCTTATATAGTGGTTTTATTTATATGCTGGAGCCATTCTCTCAGTTTGGGAGTCTCTGCTCCGAGTGTACCGTTTACCACGGGGACCAGTGCTACCTTCACCTTCCACATCCTCTCTAGCTCTTCTCTCAGCCCTTTGTAGTTCTCGAGCTTCTCATGTTCCATCTTCCTGATGTTGCTATAGCTTGGTATCTCCTAGTGTTGCCACATCTATCTATCAATATGGCCTACAAATAACAAAGGCCTGGGGAAAGCAAGATGCCTAATTATAAACCTTCCTAAAAGTCAAGTAAAGAGAGTACACAGTTCATCTGGCTGCAAAACACCATTTTACTGGCAGATTTTTGTTGCTGTCGCTGCTGCTTATAAAACATTGTGAGCTTCCTGCATGTGATAATGTGATCTTCAGCAATTTTTAATTTCTATTTTAAACTGTTTACTATTGTAAGTCAGGCAGAATGATGGCTGAATTTGGAAAATCACACACACAAAAAAACTTTATTTCTGTGTATACAGAAGTGGAAAAAACGAAGGGCCACATAATGTTCCTCCTCCTCATTTTCATTTTCAGAAGAAGAGCAGTGCTTTTTTTTTTTTTTTTTTTTAAAAGGGTTTTTTCAGCTCCGTTCAGGACTGAACAAACTGATCAGAAAGACTGTCCCAGTGACTGGCAAAAAAATTAACACTTCTGAAGATGTGGTGAAAAGGAAGTCACTTAACAGTTATCCATCCTCCTGACCACCCTCTTCACCACAACAGGCAGTGGAGCACCTTCTGATTCCGCTCCACTGCCACATTTCAAAATATGATGCTAGAAGTTCATTCAGAATTTCACACTGCATAAACAGTGGCTGGACCTAAGTGTCTGTTTCTGAAACTTAATGAACTCATAGCATTTTCTGCTATTCTACAACAGTCAATACACAGCTGATTATTAGTTATCAATAAGACCAATAACCAGTATTTGGAACCAATGAAAAAACTTGACTTTGTGTTATGGCAGGAATTTAAGCTATACTTCTTCATTTGTAGTGATTTAAATGGCTAATGTGTGCTTTTGGGGTGTTCTTTGCAACTATTTAACTATTTAAACAGGAGAAAAATAACAGATTCAACAAGTCTAAAATGAGAAGGAAAAAAACACACATTAAGCAGTCAAAACTGAGCACAATTTAATGGACCAAGTTAAATACTGACCATGCAATTTTATGTGAAATTTGAAAAAAGCAAATGTTATTTACCTTTGATAATCAAATCCTGTTTAAAATGTTGATGAAATGTGGCACTTTGTATTGTGCATCGCATTACACACACAATAACAGCTAATGGTTATGTCATTATTCTATTATTTGAGCAAATGCATTTTTATATGCTTTCTTTTAGGTATTTTACTCTTAATTATTCTTTAAAGCCATCATCCTGTTAAGACTGAGAAAAAAAAGCATACAAAAAAGTCTGCATTTTAATCACATATTTACAGTGTAATCTAAAATGTACTGTGGTGGTGTACAGAGCCAGGAAAATTTAAAAGAAAAAGTCTTAATGTACAAAACTTATGACTCCAACTGTATGTAACAGTGTGAACTGCCCCCCCCCCTCAATGAAACTGCAATATAAGTAACATCACTTAACTTTTTACTAAGATAGAACTGTTTGTCTCTTCTTTATTTTCTTAAGTTAGTATTTTAGAAATCTTAAAATATTGACTGTTGTGATTTTACAGAGTTTATCTGCAAGTCCACTAGAGTCTGCTTGGGTCGGAGTGATGTAAATTTCACAGACAGTGAGTGCGAGGGTCCGTTATAATCCCAATTTGGAAATCGTTCGTCATTGTTCGGCAATGGTTAATCCTCTGGTGCTTCTCGCTGCAGTTTAAAACTGTGAAGTCCAAAACCCATCTTCCGATGTTGCTCTCTACTCCATCCACAGGAAGCGAAAGAAAGAACACTGAAAATAGGCATCACCTGCCCCACCCCAGGTCAGATATATTTCCACACTCATACTCTCCATCCTATTACAACATCCTGTACTTTTTCACACACGCTGTCTGAGCAGTGAGTCACTGCACTTCCTCTTTTCATCTCAGCACACACAGATCGGTCAGCACTGTTCAGTTTCTTAACATTATACTTTCTAATTCATTATATTGATTAGATCTATACTTGATTTACAATTATATAATCAGAATTATGCACGTTTAACTATCGGTGCAGTCACAGTATACTTCTTTATAGCACTCTGTGTTACTCTAACCACAAAAAGGCAGAATGCTGAGTCCTTTACTCCACTCTTGGATAGAGATAAACTGGTGGATCTCACATCCTTTCACAGTGTCTACCATTTTTTTTTTTTTGACTTGTGATTTTTCTGTTTTTAACATTTTACATTAAATGCACCAACTGCACATGCACCACAGGCAACAAATTTCAAGTCTTCTTTTTGTCTTCTGTCACACAAACCCTCTTCACATCCTCCTACACTACATTCATGAATGTTTTCTGTGGTCTTCCTCTTTTTCTTCCTGCCTGGCCCCTCTAATTTTGTCTCAGAACCACTCAACCTGAGCTATCCCTCTGATGTACTCATCTCTAATCCTGTCCATCCTGCTCACTCCCAATGAAAATCTGAGCATCTTCAACTCTGCCACCTCCACCTTGGCCTCCTGTCTTTTGGTCAGTGCCACCATCTCCAAACATACATCATAGCAGGTCTCGCTACCATTTTGTAAACCTTCACTTTCACTCTTGCTGCTTACCTTCTGCGTATCACCCCTGACACTCATCTCCACCCACTCCACCCTTCCTACACTCCCTTCTTCACCTCTCGTGCACTGTCCATTGCTTTGGATGGTTGACCCCAGGTATTGAAATGCATCTACTTTTACTATCTCAACTTCTTGCATGCTCACCTTTCTACCTCTCCTCCTCATTAACTCATGTTTTCTTTCTTGCTTCCACTCCTCTTCCCTTCAGAGCATGCTTCCACCTCAGCAGGCTCGCTTCCACCTGCTCCCTACTCTCACTGTAAATCACAGTGTCAACTGTGAATATCGTAGTCCACAGAGACTCCTGCCTGACCTCACCTGTCAGCCTGTTCACCACTAACAAGAAGGGGCTCAGAGCCAATCCTTGATGTAATCCCACCTCCACCCATGAACCCATCTGTCACTCATAATGCACATCTCACCACTGTCTCACAGTCCTCATACATATCCTGCACCAACCAACCTGACATACTTCTTTGCCACTTGTGACTTCCTCATGCAGTACCACAGTTCCTCTCTTGGCACCCTATCATATGCTTTCTCTAGATCCACAAAGACAACGCAACTCCTTCTGGCCTTCTCTAACTTCTCCATCAACACTCTCAAAGTAAACATCACATCTGTAGTGCTCTTTCTGAGCATGGAGCCATACTGCTGCTCACTGATCACCTCTCTTCTTAACCTAGTTGCAACAACTAAGTTACTATGGGAAGGATTGTGCTAAAATGCCTTGAGGTGACTGTTTGTGATTTGGGACTAAATAAATAAAACTGAATTGAACTGAATTGTTGAACAGTCTGGTCAAAAAGTCTTCACTTCCTCCTTACTAATCCTCTGCACTTCCTGATTCAATAACTGTCCTCCAACTCTCCTCTTCTCTTTCTCATTTTCTAAATTTATCAGCCTCCTTCCACCTTCTCAACACAGCTTTCAAGCAAATTTCAAAGAACTATAACAAGAATGAGGCTAATGTACTTACAGCTGTTGTGCCCACAATGACGTATAATTAGGGCTTTAGCCTGCCTGCTAATATAGTCACTAACAGTCTTAGCCATTTTTATTTTTACCCCGGCCACAGAGGGGGGAAACAGGGTATTGTCTTTGGTATGTTTGTTAGCAATATTACAGCGAAACTACCAGTGCACTTCATACCAAATTTGCATGAAAGATGGCCAGTGACACCTTGATCACCTGTGACATCTTTGCCAAAATTGGGTCAGAGTCAGAGGTAAAAAAAAAACAAAAACAAAATCCAGAAAAATTGAAAAACTACCTATCTTTGCCATGGGGAAAATATAGGAAAAAAATCATATTGCCCTCATCTGATACTGCATTCACATTTGTGGAGGGCAAAGAACTATTGCCAAACTGAACATCATCTGGATTTGATCCATATTCTGGATTTGCAGGCTGCTTGAATTTAACATGGGAAACTCCATTTAATACATATTTTTGACCACATCTCAGCTGAACAAAGATGCATCATCCTCATTTGTTGCTGTAAGAAGCATGTACATGTAACATTTGATCAGGAGATGATCCGGATACGCAAATCTCTCTATCAATCCGATCACTCAATTCCCCTATTATCGCCCATCCGACAAATCACGTTTTCGCATTATAAGAGATAAAGCTTTTACAAAAACTGAAAAAAACATAAAATGAGTTATTTTACTTCAGCTTTTTAAACCTTGGAAAATTATGGGCATGGACAACAGAACCTATGAGTTACCGCGATGATTCAGTGTTTGGAGAGTGACACGTTTGTGAGACGGACGGCATCAACGTCTCGTGTTGATGGCTTGGTCAGTTTGCAGGATGGGCGTCTCTTTGGCAGTTAGTCGTGCTCATAAATATTCGTGGGAAAAAAAACAGTTTGTTGAAACAAGCACAAACTCTCAAGTATAAAACCATCAACTCGCTCTGGGTTCAGTGTGCAGATCCAGTCAACCTGTGTGCTTACTTACCCACTGCTCCATGCTACTCTCAGCATAACACACACACACACTGTCACAAATCTGCCAAAATCAGCAAATATCTAAATGATCCATCTGTTCAGCTATGTCAACTTAGTTAAACCTTCTTCTACTGAACACTTTGATAATGTCTGAATTTTAACAAAGTTAAAAGGAAAACACAACCCATTTGTCAGTGCCAACATTTGTGTGTTACGGAGTCTCACACTGTCTATAGCAAGCCCAGCCAAACATTCACCCATAGTTTATACTGTTAAATACTTTTAGGGTTCAGTATCTTGGCCCATGTACACTTTAGCTCAGACTGGAGGAGCCAGGAATTGAACCACTGACCTTCCAGTTGGGTGGAAGATCTGCACCACCTCCTAAGCCACAGCTACCCTGTGTTCATGCACATTGCTCATAGATAACTCAGAAAGCCTATCACACACTCACACACTGTATGAGTAGTATTAAGTGTTTCATTCATGGTCCAAGTCAGTTTTATTCTTAATGCCTTTAAATTAAAAATTTTTTTTTTTAAATGCACCTCAGTGTGTTTTACAAATTTTACAGCACATGACTCCCATTGTTTTAAGACTTTCAATAAAAAAAAAAAGAAAGATTTTTCAAAGACTTAGGGGGAGTGAAATGGAGCACTGAGGGTTTCTTCTGCAAGAAGTAGTTGCAAAAACTCACAAAATAAAAAAATGTAATGACAAATGATAAGAAGTCAATATTACTACTACAAATCAAATAGATTCACTCACTTTAATAAGCTTTATATACTTGCAAATAATTCTAATTTCTAAGCATTACCCTTTGGCACATAACACCAGCACCTCAGAGATGAACAGATTTTTAACAGAGAGAACACTCCTACAATTTTCCAGGTAAGTGACATTTGCTTAAAAAGAAACCACTAGAATAATTTCTTCAAGCATCAAAGGACAAAGACATTAAGAGGTTTTGAACAGTAATATAAAACAATGCATAAATAAGGCATATTGTTCACTTGAAACACACACTGTTCAAAGCTGTGTTGTGAGTATGAGAGCTGTTTTGGTTTTGTTTTTTTTGCTTTTCTTTCTGTTTTAACTTGATGGCCAGAATGGCCTCAAATATGCCAAATATATTGAAAAATAATCATCTGAACGTACACTGGATGTTCCATAACTGTGCTACAGATGGGAAACATAAGCAGGTATGTTTCAGAGTTTAATAACTCACTACTAAATCATGTATGAACATGTAATAAAAGGGCTATATACCAAGAGAGACTCGTACTGACTGGTTAAAACCTGTTGTGTTTATATGGAAGTTGAAAATACATGTACATTGTGCTGCATATAAAATCCATTTCACATTTCAGACTTAAACAGGATTTAGCTATAATCAATGCAACAAACTCAATGATTATTGGATTTACTCTTGATTTTTTTTTTTTAACATCCATTTATATACACAGGTGCACTCAAGTTGAATCAAGTTACAAAGGCCTAAGAATCCATCTGCAATCAGCAGTTTCTAGGGTAAAATGCGTATTCCTCAACACCAACCACATACTTGAATTTCAGTTGTTTAGCGGTTGCTGGAGGCCACAAGGATTTTGGGTTGCCAATGGGCCGGTCTCTAGGCCTGCGTGACTGGGGCTTTATGTAGTCAGGTACAAAGTGAAAAGAAAAAGTAAAATTGAGACCTATTAAATTTTAAATGTGAAACATCTTTTAGTTCAGTGGTTCAACATACGTACGATACATTCAAGTGCACAAAATTTAATGTTTAACAAAAAGAACTGAGTCACAGAAAAATAAATGGAAATTACATCTTAAGCTAAAAGTTGAACTGTTGCACATTCTACTTACAAAAAGAAGAACTTTGGGGAATGTAATGTTGTTTAGGGAGAGGAAAAAAACCCATCTACCCTCGCACACTTTGGCACATAAATTTCAGGCACTGTTTATGTTGAAAGCTTTAACTGCAAAGTACAACAAAAAAGAAGCACGAGACCCATCTGCTGATGAGGATCTACGGTTTCTTCCACTTCTGCCAAAATCTTGTGAGTCTTAAATTTGCCAGCGAGCAAGAATTTGAATAAAAGGCAGGAAGAAGGTGTACCCCAGGGTTAACTCACTTAGAGATACAAACTTAGTAATAAAAGCAACAATGCCACTTTTTATTTTAGTGTCAAAGTGTGTCTGGGTGAATTTTTCCTCTAACAGACTGTTGTCCAAACATCAATTTACAGTCGTCAAAAATGGCAAGACTACAGGTAACTATAAACAGTTATAATACAATAATCTTTGTACACATTGTCAATTACTAAACAAGGAGAAATGCATGGGAACAAAAGAAGTACAACTACAGGAAGTAGTATGAACTGAACAGAAGTGTGCATAGTGAGGGACAAACAACTGAAACCTTCATTTTGCTGCAACAAAAATCCCCTACTTTATGAAACATCTGTTGTTGTGAGTTCTCTCTGTGGTTATCTTGAATTATCATCTGAATCAACAGTCTGTCAACTTGCTCTGAAGTTACTGAAAGAGAACTTGAGGCCAAAGTGCTTTAGTATCATGCCTTCCAGAGAAACACAGACAAAAAGAAATCGTTACACTAAAAAAAGAACTCGCCTTCCTCTCTGCTTGGTGAACGGATAACAGCATGAGGTTGGGGCAGTCCTACATCTCATCTAAACCGTAGTCCTCCTCGGGGAAGTCTCCCACAGTCACACTCAGGGGCTTTACAAACGCTCCGTATTTGTTCTCGCACTCAAAGTACTGCTTCCCCTCAACACTGCAGAGACACAATTAACAAGGGAAAAACAAAAGAAAAAAAGCAGTCAAAAATTAGGAGCGGCTTCATTGAAACTGTGCATTAGTCTGAGGAAAAAAAGGAACAAAAAGGAAGAAGGCCCTCTTACGTTCCATTGTGTTTGCCCAGGGGCTCATCATACTTCACACCCACCCAGTACCCTGGCTTGAAATCTGTTGTTCCTGCAACAAACAAAACAGTTCTCAGGTAGGGCATATCAAGAATAATTTCACTTTATAATAATAAGATTATAATGCTATTAGTAAAATCCATCTAACTGAAGAGACAGTGTTCTCACAAAGTAAAATTAAAAACTAAAATGGCTGTTTTTGGAGGGTGACACATTGTTTCAGCACTCGGACAAAACCACTTTAAAACTAAACTTATGATTGATTATATTCACCTCAAATGAAACGTGATTAGATTTTCTAGGTAAGCTTGCAGCCTGATAATGAAACCGATTAAACAAAACACACCAGCACCGCAAAACAGAATCCAGAAGTTACACTTAGTGTCCTGAAAAAACAGCTACAGTTTGTCCTCCACTGCCTGCACAGATTTGGTACTGGCCCTTAGCCACCATAAAATCAGAGCAAAGTCTGCTCTGTTGGACAGAAAATCCTCAGTAGCGCAGGGTTTACACTAATGTCCTACAGAAAGTAAACCAGCTAAGCTTTATCCACACTTACCAACATACATGACTGTGCCAAGCTTTGTTGGCTGTCCGGGGACCTGCACTTTGCAGCGCCTGCCAACGGCAATCGCATCGAGCGGCAGCCTTCTGTTCCTCGTCCCGTACAGCAGTCTCCGCTTTTTTCTTGGCCATTTCCTCCTCATTGAAGCGACCCACACGATGTTTCTTCATGAATGACCTCGCTGTGTCTGAAGGAAAGAGACAGTTTGTACTAAACGCACAGTCCTTCAAAACAAACTGAGGATCATGCATCGTTACGCTCATGAAATGAATACACATTGGAACCATCTATCAATAGTTAGAAGAAAAATAAATGAACAGGGAACAAGTAATTACTGCAACTAATAATCAAATTTTATTATTAATAACCCTGTTACTGGTTAACCTTTGGTGGATATACACTGCTGAAAAAAGTAAAGGAACACTTTTTAATCAGAGTATAGTATCAAGTCAATTAAACCTCTGGAATATTGAGCTGGTCAGTTAAATAGCAGAGTTGGTTGTTAATCAGTTTCAGCTGCTTTGATGTTAATGAACTTAACAACAGGTGAACTAGAGTGGCAACAATGAGACAACCCCCAAAACAGGAATGGTTTTACAGGTGGGGGCCAATGACATTTTTTCTGACTGTTTTTCTCTAGTTTTGCATTTGGCTAGGGTCAGTGTCACTACTGGTAGCATGGCACGATACCTGGACCCTACAGAGGTTGCACAGGTAGTCCAACTCCTCCAGGATGGCACATCAATGCGTGCCACTGCCAGAAGGTTTGCTGTGAGTCCCAGCACAGTCTCAAGAGCATGGAGGAGATTCCAGGAGATGGGCAGTTACTCTAGGACAGCTGGACAGGGCCATAGAAGGTGCTTAACCCACCAGCAGGATCAGTATCTGCTCCTTTGTGCAAGCAACAAGATGAGCACTGCCAGAGCCCTACAAAATAGCCTCCAGCAGGCCACTGGTGTGTCTCTGACCCAGACAATAAAAAAACCAGACTTCATGAGGGTGGCCTGAGGGCCCGACGCCCTCTAATTGGCACTGGGGTCACTGCCCAGCACCATGGAGCCCGACTGGCATTTGCTATAGAATACCAGAAATGGCAGTCCCACCACTGGCCCCTGTGGTTTTTACAGATGAGACCAGATTCACCCTGAGCATGTGACTGAAGTGAAAGGGTCTGGAGAAGCCACGGGGAATGTTATGCTACCTGTAACATTGTTTAGCTTGACTGGTTTGGTGGTAGATCAGTGATCGTCTGGGGAGGCATATCCATGAAGAAACACTTAGACCTCTAAAAGCTTTGCAATGACACCCTGACTGACATTAGGTATCGTGATGAAATTCTTGGACCCACTTTCAGACCCTACACTGGGGAAGTGGGTCCTGGGTTCTTCCTGGTGCATGAGAATGCCCGGCCTCATGTGGTGAGACTATGCTGGTGGTTTCTGGAGGATGAAGGAATTGATACCACTGACAGGTTCACATGCTTGCCTGACCCAAGTTCAGGAGAACACTTCTGGGACATTATGTTTTGGTCCATCCGATGTCACCAGGTTCCACCTCAGACTGTCCAGGACCTCAAAATGGACTAGCCTACTGAAACCTCACGTTTCATGAAATTTTTTCACTTAGACTTTCAGGATGTCTTTGAATTCAGCCCTCTACATTGAACATTTTAATTTCCAGCAATATTTTCATTTCTAACACATTATGCAGTCCATGCATAATTTTTCTTCCCACTGAGTTCTGATGGAGGTTTGTTTATTGTTCCTTTAATTTTTTTGAGCAGTGTTCTTAACTGTCAATTGACTAATTCAGTAAAATGTCTTCAATATGCATTCATACTCTTATGAATTCTTTAATACAAAAAGCACAGGAAAAAATTATGCCATTCAATTATGAACTAAAAGACATTAAAGAGAGGCAGACTGTACCTGTTCTCTTATCATATGCATCATCAGCGAGCTCAAATTTCTCCACTTTAGAAACATCAGTGAACTCGCCCATCTGACCGCCACTTCTATCAATAACCTGTGAGAGAAATAAGGTGAAAGACACACACAAGTCCTTTGTGTAGTTACAACAGCCAATAAATGTCAAAACTTTAGCTTTTTGCAACTCAAAAATGGTCAGTTTTTTAACAGTATTTCAACATAACATATAACGTATAACAATGCAATTGTTTTCACACTTCACTTAAATAGAAAGGATAATTATTTTTTGAATCATTAAACACCATCTGCACAACAGAGTTCTTATTTTAAAGCCTAGTCATTGTTTTATAGCAAACTTTGGACTATAAAGTTTCCACTTTTAAGAAACCAGGGATTTCTACACTGAGTGCTCTCTTATCTAACACACATTTTTTTGTCTGCACACAGAGTGAACAGGTTTAGGATCCAGAGTTACAGCTAAAATTTATTGGTGTCTTACATCCAGAACTCTCAGGTCATCAGGAACAGGTTTACTATGTGTCCCCAGGATTAGGGTTTTTTTTTTTTAAATGATAACTTTTACATCTTTTTTTTGTGTCTTGTGCAATTTCTCTGTGTATTGCCTTGTGTCTGAACAATGGGATACAAATACAAGTTTTACTTGAGAATTAGAATATTTCCTAAGATCAATCACTCAATACTCAGTTAGGGCTCCTTCACCACAAATCACTGCATCAGTGCAACACTGCATGGAGGTGCTTTTATAGCGGCCTTCAGCTTGTCTGTATTTTTGGGTCGGGCGTTTCTCATCTTCCTCTTGACAATGCAGGTAAGGCGATTAAGCAGCACAGTAATAGCACAGTCAGTAAAACATTTGGTAGTAGTTTTGGCTTTGTGGACAGTTGCCAAAGGAAAGGGGAAATCAGCTTGTCAGCAAGCTATATGAAGGATGTCTGTGTTGAAGTCCACCTTAAACAATTTGGACTCTGTGCCTCTGTACTCTTTCTCCAGACTCTGGGAATGTGAGAAATGATTATATGAATATTAGGAATGTGACAGTTTTCACTCTTGAGGGTGGCTCTTGATGGGCCGACTCAAGTCTCAGTCCACTCCCTGTAAAGCTCTACCATGTTCTTGAATTGACTTTTCTTGACAGGCCTCTCAAGGACGCAGTCCTCCCTGTTGCTCGTGCACCTTTCCCTACCTCATTTTTCCCTTCCAGACAACTTTTCATCAATATGCTTTGATACTGATTATGGAAAACAGCCTTTTTCAGCAGTGACCCTTCTGTGGTTAGCCTCTTTGTTGAGTGTCAATAATCACAATCTGGACAACTGCCATTACTTGGTAGACTGTGAGATAAATGGTATTTACACTGTTTAAATAGTAACTTACTCAAACTCAAATATTCTAATATGAGATTTCTACTTTTCATGAGCTATAAGCCAGTAATAATCAAAATTATGGTTGAGTCGGTCGAATGCTGATTGGTTAACAAATGAGCCGGAACAGTGAAGGGACTGACAGCGGAGTTTACCAGGAATGTGAAAACCATGAAAAATAGCATCAAAGATAAAAAAATAAAATAAAATAAAATACAGTATGAAAAGTACAGACAGACACCTTCTTCTGTTTCTAACACTCGGTCTCATTTCTGTTCTTTGTATGTATAACTTCATAGGTATAAAGTAGCCCACAGACCGTCTGTACCACATATTTTTGGCATTGCCTCTATCTTGACAACAGGCAGTCCAAAGCTGCCGACACACTCCCAACGTGCTGCCCACGCACTACCATCGCTGAACTATGATTTCCCCATTAAAGAATCACACAGTAATCCACTTTGAGACTTCACATACATGTTTTGGCAATATAATAATCATTACAAACAAAGTACTTTAACTGAATGAGGTTAGAAGCTCTGTGGTGAACATATTATGTCTCTGTATTTTATATAAATTTGTAAAAACTAAACATTTTAAGCTGAAACATCATTCATCCGGTCACTGTCTCTCTCTCTCTCTCTCTGCAAGCATTACTTTGGTAAATAGCACACCAGTTGGAACCAGAGTTGGCAGAAAGGCTTGACATTTTCAAGTCCAGTGAAATAACTAACTAAAAACTGCCTCTACATGTATTTACTGCAACACCATAGTGATATGGACCCCTGCATTACAAGAAGCTCCCAACTGAGGATGGACATACGTGTATTCTGCAGTCGCTCGTCCACAGGATAGGATCCTAGCAGAGCTTCATTGTCATCCATATTCTGCAGGAACGTGCCAGAGACACTGAATAACTCCAGGTCCATGCAGGAGGCAGGTGCACCCACAATCATCTCCAACTTTCCCTGATTAAAACATGCAAAATTGTACATGTCACAAAAAAGGGCTGAAATTACAACATAAACTCAACAACAGAGACAACTGTGAGTTTTTTTTTATTTTTTAAAAGATGTCCTATATTGTGTATGATATCTCACCTTCAGCTCTGCTATACTGGCGCCTCTGTTGAACCTGCGCTGCACCTCAAAGGAGGAGACGGTGCTCGTTAGGCGCACATTCACGGTGGGATTGGTGATTACTGTCACTCCGCTGTCCATTTTCCAGTCTGTTTGGATTCGGCTGTTGGTCAAACACTGAAAACAGGTGGGAAAATAAAGTGACATATTCATCCAACGGGACTGAAGCTCATCTCAGAGCACTAAACAAAAATAGCCAAACAACCACAAAAACAAACGCTCCTTTTCTGATAGCAGCTACTTAACATGTTTCCTGATATTAAAGCCAGTGTAAGTTAAAGCTCACATTTACGTTTTGTCTCTCGTGTTTATTCAACATATCAAATGTAATCGTTTAAGTTTAAAAATCCCCCCTTTTTTAGCTGTACAGTTTAAAGTAGCTAGCTACATTAGCCACTGGGCGGCTAGCAGAGTCACGTTGGGAGCCTCACACAGACGCCACGGCTGCCATAGTTACTCACAAATTGTGTATATTTTCCTCGATGGTGCTGAAAAATATTTGCGCTTTGATCTACAATTAACCTGAAGTTTTCATGACTACTTGGTTACAATAACTATGGAAAATGGTGCATGTAACTCTAGCTCTGTGGGTTTGCCAAAAAATTATAACCTCAGTTCCTGCTACGCCCAGCTCTGGAAGGTTCTACCCGCCCCCAGACTGAAAGACGTCCAGTGAGAAAATAGCAGCGAGAAAATATAACCAATAGCTGTACGGTATGAAGAAACAGACCCTCAAGACCCGCCTATTGAGCGGTAGATTGGCCCAAATGGTGGCCAATCATCATCCAGGAGTGATTGCGACCATTGAAGCGTCCACACAGTGGCGCTAAAGTTGTATTTAAAGCATTTTGAAGCTAAGCAGCAAACGGTCACTTTATTATGGATTTATTTAAATTATTTTATAAAGAGAAAATTCTCATTAGCAAAAACACACAATGATCTGTAAGTACGTGAGCTTTCAGTTTTAATAACTGTGCCACAGATTGGAACAGTGAGAAAGTCTAAATGGATCTTTGTTCTGTCTTTAAAATATTAAGGTACCTGCGAAAACAACATGAAAGCAACCTCTGCCTGTTGCATTTAAACAGTGTGTGTGTGTGTGTACTGAGGATATTTGCATTGGACAACCACCTCAGGCACACCTAACACTGGGATCCAGTTGAAAGAACGCGATGACAACAAGTCCGGCCTAAACAAACAGGGAAACACCATCAGTCATAATGCACAACACATAAAACACACATAACCTGTATTATTCTTACATATTAAAACCGCAGTGGAAACTGGCTTATAAAGATCGACCTGTAACAGATATTCTGTTAGATAATCTGTTAGACAGTCCTTCAAAAACACCAAAATACCTACAAAATTTAGGTTGTCTCAGTATTTTTCTTTTTACATTTTTTACTTTGCTGCCTAAAAAATAATAATAAAAAGTAACGATTAAAGAAAAAAATAAGACGTCACTTTAAGGTTTTGGAAATGTACTTTATTTTTATTGTAGAGTTTTTGATTGAAAAAAGAAAAGAAAAGAATCGCACAATAATCAGCAGCATTACAGCAGATCAATTTAATTGCCCACCTCTGACTTTAAAGTGTCACTTTTTCAAATTGAACACCCGTAGATCATATCTTAAAAATAAAAGCATTCAGTGTGGCATTTTTCAAAATAAAAGTCTCCACTAAGTTCTAGGAATTTACCAGGATGCCCTGAAGTGTTAGATTTCCAAAATCGAAGCTTTCTGTTTGGCGTTCTTTCAAAAAAGATTCTCTTCATCAGCCACTGCAGCTGATTATTCTTGCAAATCTGAGTCAGGGGTCCACCTTCAGAATTTTATAACCTATTTATCTACAACCAGCAGCAATTATAATATAGTATACCAATATTACCGTAGTTTCTCTAGAAATTATTTTTGTGGGCTAATCTGTGAAATAAATGAAATTTGCCCAGAACTTCTGTTTTATTCAATTGATCCATTGTTTTATTATCTGGCTTACTAACACATAAAACAAAGAAAAGCAAAAGATTGTCACAATTAAAGTGCAACAAGATGATTTTACTTTTACTTCTTCGTTGATTCATTTTAGATAAATGTGATATATAGGCCTAGTTAAAACAAAAACAAACTTAACCTAAAACACTCGTGATTTTGCTTTTGTTTTTCCTCTGTGTGTGGCTTGCAGTGAGAACGAAGGGGCGTGGCCGCTGCTGATTTTCGGGCACGCTCGCGGTTTGGAGGACGGGAGAGAGCACGGCGCTGCAGCGGGAGGGAGCAGGGAGGGAGTGAGCAGGAGGAGGAGGAGGAGGAGGAGGAGGAGGAACTACGGGTGGAAAAAAAAGTTAAAGTGAAAATGGCTTCCTTGTCTTTGGAGTCCACAGAACAATCTGAGAACACCACAGGGGAGCCAGCGGCATCAGAGACCAAAGAAGAGAAAGATCCGCTCCAAGTTTCGGAACAATTACTCCAAAGTTTCCAAAAGTCGGCTCTGAGTTTTTCCACTGACCAAGTCTCATGTCTCTGCGAGGCCCTTCTGCAGGCGGGCAATGTGGATCGCCTGTGGAGATTTCTTTCCACCATACCTCCTTCGTCCGAGCTGCTACGTGGCAACGAGACCCTGCTAAAGGCCCAGGCACTGGTCGCTTTCCACCGGGAGGAATTCAAGGAGCTGTACGCCATCCTGGAAAGCCACAACTTCCACCCGTCTAACCATGGGTTCCTGCAGGACCTGTACCTCAAAGCCCGCTACAAGGAGGCGGAGAGGTCCCGGGGCCGCAGTCTGGGCGCAGTGGACAAGTACCGGCTCAGAAAGAAGTTCCCCTTACCCAAAACCATCTGGGACGGAGAGGAGACTGTGTACTGCTTCAAAGAGAAGTCCCGCAATGCCCTGAAAGAGTGCTACAAGAGCAACAGGTATCCCACTCCGGACGAGAAGAAAAACCTGGCCAAAGTGACCGGGCTTTCCCTCACACAGGTCAGCAACTGGTTCAAGAACCGCAGGCAGAGGGACAGGACCCCGTCCGGGACGCACAGCAAAAGGCAAGACCAGCAACACTGGAAACACCCTCCAGCTGTTGCCTTTATCTGTGTTCGTGCTCAAAGTTTGATGGCAGGCAGAAGTCACAATCTGAGCAGCAGCTGCTCTGAACTTTCTCGTGTTTATCTGAACGCAGCTTCTTTCTTTAGGTCGCCATTTATAGCAAAGGTTTATCAGAAAAGTCACTGAAAGTAGCAGACCAAAGCGCACCAATTTAAAAAGGCTGCAGAGGGCTGCCCACAAGAGTCCGCAAAGCAGTGTGGCAAATGTCAAACAAAGCCAAAAAATGACATGAAGTAGGAAGATGAACAGGAGGTGGCTTCTGACAGCAGTGAGGCCACACATGTCTAACACCAAGAGCATGTTGCTTTGTTATGAAATGTGAGATCCAGGCGCTCACTGTGGCTCAAGTTTCCTGAAACCCCGCACTGCACTGCTGCCTGCAGAGCTACAGGGTGACACAGGTTAAGGGAGGAAAAGAGCATAAATTGAGGCAAAGGTGGAGATGGGAGGGGGGAAAAAAGGTTGAAAGAGTTTTAAAGTGACGTTTTCAGCAAGCAGCAGGAGACAATTTGTGGAGAGATAAGAGAGAGCAGAGCAGGCTTATCTATCAGACCTCGGGGTCTGGCAGACAATCTGTAAGGGCCATGGGGATGTTTTATTTTCACCCATTAACCACATATAACCAAATATATCCAGGCAATAAAAACAGCTTTCAGCTTATTTAGAAGTTTTATTATCAGTTCAGTTTTGTTTCCACAGAGGTTTCTCTCATTTTGGATTAGTTTTAATGTGCATTGTTTTTAATTAAAATAGTTTCAGAATAGGGGTTAAAATACACACACAACCTATCATGTCATGTAGACATCCCAGTCTTAAAAAAAAAAAAAAAAAAAAACCAAAACAAAACACCTCCTGATGCATGTTGTTCTAAAAAAAAATCTGACCAAACTGACAGACTAAAAACTAATGACATTTCCTGCAGGAAAAATATTCCCTACTTTTTTAATAATCCTGATGTTGCATTTATAAAGGTATTACACTGAATATCTAGAATTGAGCACTCTATTATTAATGCTATAAACACCTTTATTTAATAAGATGGTGTTTTTCTTGGTTTAATTCACAGGAACACAGATCAACAGATCAGACTGGTTCTTATACAGCCCTTTTCTGCTCTACTTTAGCACTCTGTACAGCATGTCTCATTCACCCCTTCACACCCACTCATACAAGCAAATTCATACAGATGCAGTTATAACAAATTTAAATATAATTTTTTAGAGTTTAGAAGAAAACTGTTATTTGGTGTGATGAAGACTGTTTTCTGAAGGCTGCCTGTTCAGTCTTAATGGGTTTGAATGCTGTAATGCAGTGTGCAGATCCTCATAGTGAACATAGAGCTGTTATGAATGTTGATTACGCTCCAGTGGCAGATGAGATTCAGCCCAAGTCCCTTAATGCCTGGTTTATGCTCGCGCTGCGCCTTGGTGTCGTCGTGCAACTCTCGATTTCTGCAGACAGGAGCGTGCGATTGCCTTCAGTGATGTATCAGTGCAGGAGCTCAGAGATTCTCTGAACTGGGCAGCAGTTTTTAAGAGGGGGGAATCATGCTCCTCTAATGGGGTCACCCATCAGTTGAAACTCAGATTCTAGAGGAACAATTACATTTTTGACCGGGAGCACTGGACCAGCTCTGTATCCGATGGCTGGCTAAATGGCTAAAAAGCTGATTAAACAGTTAGTTAATTTTCTGTTGATCGACTGACAGCTAGTCTGATTATTGATTTCATTATTTCAGCTATTTCCAAAAAGACATTCACTGACTTCACATTCTGAGTTGGTGCTTTCTATTGTTGATAGCAAAGAACAGAAATAAGATGATCAAATAATAAAACCACTGTTAGCTGCAGCTTTAATAAAACCTACTTTTTGAATCCAACATGCTTTTATATTTCTATTTGTGAGTTGAACTTAATTGTATTTTCATTTATTTCCTTTAACATTAACAAAATCACATGTGAGAGCCCCTGTCTGTATATTTGATCTTTTTGTCATCCATTTCAGTGAGTCAGATGGGAACCACAGCACTGAAGATGAGGCCAGTGCAATGGATGACACCCCTGACAAACCAGAGGAGGCCGCTGGCTCCACAGCTTCCATCATCTCCGTTTCTTCCAGCACCGGAGGCCAGCTCATCCTCAACGGGTCCAACGGCTTCCTCACAGCCTCTCAGCCGTTACTGCTCAATGGAAACTCCCTGATCTCCAGCAGTGGTGCTGGTGTCATAATTAATGGGATAAATTTAGGCGATTGCCAGACCGTCACACTGAGCCCTGTTGCAACCAATTCTCCTTTAATACTGAATGGGGCTCAAGTGATAACCAAATCTGGAGTCAGTGTGCAACGGTCGCAGCAAACCGTTTCTGGGGCAGAGCAGGAAGTTTCAGAAATAGATGCCAAGTCAAGCAGTCTACCAGCAGTTGTTCTTAACACTAACACCACGCCTGTCTCAAACCCCATCATTTCTCTTCCTCTGCAAACCAAGACAGAGAGTGACAGTGCAATGGGTTTCATCAGTGTTTCAGAATCAGAGGGTAACAGCCAGACAGTGTCATCCTCTTCCTCCCCTTCGCCAACCCTGTCCTCCCCAACCAGTCTCTCTTCACTAGTCTTAACACAAAGCCACCAACGCCAGGAGTCCCTCCCCCTCCCAGCTTCTCTGTCATCTGTGGGCATGCTTATCTCCAGTTCAGCAGGGTCTCTCTCCACTCAGCAAGGGGAGTATGGCATCTCTGCAACTGCTGCCTCTACCAGCCTCAACCCTCCTAGCTCTGTGATTTCCTCCAGCAACTCCACCCCTCAGGTTTTCTCTCTTCCCCAGGTTGTGCCTTCCATCCAGGGTATACCAGTATCCCACCTGGTCCAGCACTCTTCGGGAGCCCAGGTGTCCCAGTGCCCTCAGCTTGTGCCAGTATCCCCCCTCACCTCGCCAGCACCTCAGTTTCAAAACCACCAGACTCTGAACACAGGAAACAGACTGGCACAGCAGCAACAGGAAGCCTCGGCAGCTATGTCTGAAGGTGCTGCAACCATAGTTTCCATCTCACCACTCAACAACAGTCAGCTCCCCCACCACGTCATGCAACAACTGGGGGAGCAGCCCACAAACTCTACACCCAGCAAAATCCAGGCTCCGCAGGTTATTTCCATCTCTTCCCCAACACAAGTCGTCCCAGTTCCCCAGGCCAAAGGTGGCACACCAGCACAGCTTGTCCCGCTCTCTGTGCCCCAGCTGGTCCCAGTCTCCTCTATCCAAACTTCCTCCACCATCTCTTTCCCCCAGGTGGTACCTGCCAGTCCTTCTATCTCCATCCCTTCTGCTAGAGTGCCCGTACAGATCCTGACTTCAGGCCCTGCAGCTGGAGGGATTGCACAGGGAACGCTGAGGATAAACCAGCTGAGGCCCATTCAGAGTGTGGCTCCTCCAACCAGCGTGGCCCCTACGGTGCAGCTCCTAAACTCCGGCATCATCCAGCTACCCTCTGCTCCTCCAGGTAACTGACGATATTTACAAACAGGAAATGAGCGAATTTTGAAGTTAATGTTATTTTTTTTTAAAAAGTACACAATGAGACGGTGTATTAGGACTGAAAAAATATTTTTCATTATGGATTAATAGAAGGATTTTTTTTCTCAATTTACTGATTATTGATGTGGCGCAGAAAGAGAAAATAACAAAAAGCTATCAAGGTGTGATAGAAATGAACTTACACACATGCTGACCTCACTATTTGAAATTTTGGTAGTTCTTAATAAAAGCGTCCACTGATGTGTCAGAGAATATCTGAGAAAAAAGTGAGGAATATTTACTGAATTTATTAATACAGTGGGGGTTTTTCCACCCCCATCTTCCATTGCAAAACCAAACAGAAAAGAAACAGTGCTTCCAGAACCTCTGGAAAAATGTTTGTTCCTGTAGGATGCTGTTTCTTTCAGCATATGGTATAGTGTAAAACACATCAATAAAATTAGTATGCATTGGTCTGTAACTTGGATTGCTGCATTTGAATCTAGTCTAATCTGTAGTATCTAGATTGCTGCCAGTTTATCGTTTACCATTCATCTTCATAGGTAACCTCCTTCTTGGTGGAAGCCCCTACCTGAGTGTCCAGCAAGGCAAGCTGATTCTGACCATCCCAGCAGGCATTCAGCTCACCAGTTTGCCCCTGAAACCAGTCCCAGATCCTTCCACCATCTCTGCTAACGGAGTGGTCCCCGTTCTCAACTCCTCTACCCCTCCTGTAACCTCACAGCCTTCAAACACCTCCGGCTCGACACCCAGCGGCCTCACGTCATCGCCCCTGAACTTCATCAACTCATCTCCACCCTACTGCGCTCCAGAGACTGCAATCCCAAGCAGCCAGGCACCTGCCATCCCCTCCCCTCATGCTCTGGACCATACGGTCACCCCGACAACACAGAACGCTCTGACTCCAGAAAGCATGCTCACCCTCAGTCCCATGTACACTGGAGTGACGCCAAACAGCCAGCTGTCACAGCCAGCGTGGAGCCCAGTGCCCCTCTCCACTTCTACCAGTTTAACTCTGTTTGATGTGCGCAGCAAGGGGGACCTACCTGTAGACCCAGCCTTGTTGGGCCTACCTGGTGGGGAGTCACTGCTTCTGGGAAGCCCCTCTCCAGAGCAGGATGTGGAAGCCAGCTCGCCCCTGAATCCAGAGGAGATCGATGGAGAATCAAAAATCCTTACTCAGCTCCAGTCCGTCCCTGTGGATGAAGAGCTGGGATTGTAGTTCGCGAAACTGGTCCAGCACCCCAGATCTGTTTGCCTTGTTTTGATGACTTGGAAAAAAAAATTGTTATCCCACATCATCCGTCGTTTAAGATCTGCATGTCTTTTATAACATACAACAGCAATACTCTCTCAGTAAACCTGATACCATCATGGTGCTAGCTGGAACTTCTGCAGGCTCCCTTTATTATGGATGGGATATTAATCACCTACTGGTTCAATATCAGATTACTCCTCTTTACGTGCCTTATTTTATTTTTTTTTATACATCAGATACACACAGAAGAATTTACAAGGATTAATCTGCTTGGCTCACTTAAAAGAGCTGATGTCAGGCTGTGTTACACAGCAGGTCATGGATTTGCCCATTTGGATCTTGTAGCAGTTTTCCAGACTGACTCAGCTTTACTATGTCTGGGTGTCTGCAGGAAATGTTGTGGATCCAGTGAAATAGCTCCACTCCCTGTCCAGAACTCAAAATATTCTGGACTTTGGGTTTGTTTTCTTTCCTAGTCACAGCCCGAATAATATATATGAATCTATATTGTTCTAGCAATATTCCAGCTATATCCGTTATACATCCACCTATGCTCTCCCATTTATCCTGGTCAAAGGAGGAGCTCCTCCTCACTTTATCTCTAACTTTGAAGGATTTAATTTGCGTCTATGAACTTATTATTTTGGTTACCACCAAAAGTATCTGCAATATTTAATTCCTCAGAGCGCAGAGTACGAATGTACATTCAAAATACGTCCAATAGCTCCATATTTTCCCCACCCACCAATCCCAAACAAGACTTCAAGATCATTTCACTTTTACACTTGTAGTACATTTGCCTAACAAAAGATCCCCCTTTCAATTCCAGGAGGGACGGGTGGGGGTGTCAGGAAGAGCATCTGGTAAAAAAAAAAATCTTCCAAAACCCTTGTGAATAAGGGAGCAGCTACAACACAAACTCATCCCACACCCACTATGGAGACTCTGGCAAAACCAACCAGCAGGACCACACCATCTGACCACCAAACTCAACGTCAGAGGCCCGAAACTCTCTCTGTAAAAGTTATGAACATATTCAGTGACAAAAAGCATCCCTAGCTGAGTCTGTTGCCCAGTGGCTATGAGGTTGACCAGGAATAGCGTGAATATTCTAATCTTCACAAACAGTTGATCATAATCAAAAGGGCTCCACAACAGTATTTTATTACAAGTTAGTAATGTTGTTTTTATCAGTGAATTATCTGCAGATTCCAGGAGGCACCGCAGCCCTACCGTTGTTTAAAAATATATATATAGCATAGGAAGAAATAAAGGGGTTTATACTCTATGCAATGCATGTTTAGTAGGACACTATGTCGCACAATGGCTGAGTGATTTTTTTTTTTAAAGCCAGTACTCTTGGGAGAGGAAAAGAAGCTATGCTGAGCTTTATAGACGAAGCAGAGCATTACACTAAAAAATTAGCTGTGATCCCAACTGAGTGATGTTTCCTGTCAATGTCTCAGCATGTTGATACTTATAAGTGCCTTATTTTAAAGCTTACAGGTTTGATGCTATTGATGTTCTGCTTGTTGAAACTGTTTTTATATTTGCTATGTATTCAACCAAATATCTGGATTCACTTCACATGGACTGTCTGTGCCTACATTTATGAATGAGTTTGTTCGGTGAAACACAAACGCGTCTTTTTTTGTTGGTTTGTTTTTGGTTGTGTAGTCGTAGCTCAGTCGTTTTGTATATTTTGCACATTTCCTTCGCATAATGTTTACGCCCCCCTGCCATGGTGTGATGACAGTGGTCGGACTCATTTCACACTCTTAGTAACAGTGACACAGAAAGACAAATCAAGGAGTTGTGATTTCCTGATGAAATCTGCCGTAAACTTTAGGTACAGCTCGATCAAGCTGAACCTAAAAGCTGTGATCTTTCCGTCATGACACAGGTAGCGGTCAAACCTTTGGCCAATTATGGTACACAAAAAAAAAAAACACTTATAGTTACAGTAACGGCCTGTGTGTGTTTTTGTTAGTGTTTGTTTGTTGTTGGTCTCATTTATTCTATTTAAAGCATGCACCAATCAGTTTGTAGTTTTTAAACTGTCCTTTTGGAGAACCCGTTTATAGGAAATGTTGATTTTCACTTGGAGATTTTTGTAGTGTGGGTTTTTACAAGTTCAGACTGCAGTTGTTAAATCAGCTTTCAGGATATTTTTATATAGGTCACCCCCCGTTAATACCTTTGAAGGTCATTTGTTCCTGTAGCCTTGGCTTGGACAAATCAGCTTCATCCTGAACCTGAACATTTACATTACCTTTTTTTTGGGGGGGGGGGGTCATATTAGCCATTTCTTACCAAAGTATGTTCATTAAGGCCTGTGTGGCTTATGCACACGTGTTCCTGGATTTGTTTGTTTTTTTGACTCTCCAGCCTGATGCATAACATACAAGACTCCAGACTCAACCAAAGATATTGTTTTTTTCTCTTTTTCAAAAAAAACAAACACGATTTTAAAGGGATCATTTGTGTCTCATCTTCTCATTTTTGTACTCAAATGCATTCTATTTTTTATATTACATGATACTGTAATAAACTACATTTACAGAAAAGACTTGATTATTGTGTGTCCTCGTGCTCTGCGTTGTGAAACTGACTTATCGTTGGCAGGGTTAAAAAGGGAAGAAAAAAAGCTTTGCTTCTAATTTGACAAGAAAATTTTATTCAAATGTGTTCTTCTTTGACTGCACACCAGCAAAGATCTAAAAGGTGTGTGAGGGTGTGTGTGTGTATGTGTTTGTACAAGAGAAGGAGGGGATGCATGGTGTGTTATGATAACCCTGATGGTCTCAGGTTACCTGTGCTGGAGTATGATGATGAGTAATGCTAAACACACATGTAGTTCCCTCAGTTTGTGTTCAGCCACACACACACACACACACACAGGAAGGCACAGAGAGAAGAGGAGGTTTCAGCTCTCTCCTGCATAATATTTTTCAACTTACACCTCAGGACCCGTTCCAGCAGCTATGATCTTCACAGCAGAGCAGGTCACCTGTGTGTGCGAGGTCCTACTGCAGAGCGGCTGCATGGATCGTCTCACCAACTTCCTCCTGTACACTTCCTCCTCCTTCCTCTTCATGCCCCGGGGAGCTGGAGAGTGTGCTAAAAGCCAAAGCCGCAGTGGCCTTCCACCAAGGGCGCTTCTCAGAACTCTACGCCCTGCTGGAGGGCTTCCCTTTCTCTCCACGCAGCCACTCGCTCCTGCAGCAGCTCTGGCTGCAAGCCCACTACGTAGAAGCAGAGAGGCAGAGGGGCCGACCCCTGGGAGCTGTGGGGAAGTACCGTGTGAGGAGAAAGTTTCCTTTACCACTCACCATCTGGGATGGTGAGGAGACCAGCTACTGCTTCAAGGTAGGCAAAACCTTATACGTCTTTTTAAGTAACTAAAACTGTAAGCTACTGTACTGTACTGTACTTGTAAGTCCATTAAATAACATCTAAGGAATACAGTATCTTTAATACATTTATCTGCCCTCTACAGTATAAATTTTTTAGGTTCATGCTTTGCATAAAAATATATGATCTCTTAAGCATTTATGTTTTGAGTACCATACCCATCCACTGTATAGGTATAAGGTATGTTCAGCATCAGGGATGTGTCAACAGGGGGGCATAGGGTGGCACCAGCCATATGAAACATGATTGTCCCACCTCGGTGTAGTGAGTAATGAGTATTGTTAATCTTACCATGTCTTCCTTATTGGTTGACAGCATTATAAGACCAGTGATGGGGTGTAACTTGGTACATGTTCTTGAGTATTTTACTAAGGTATGGCTACTTTACGCATTTCTATGCTAACATTCTGCATCTGCTTCACAATTTTTGGGCTAGAAATACAGCACTGTTCCAAACTCTTGCGTCACCCTTCATTTCTTTGTATTTGCTTCCAAGGAGCCAGACTTTCTAGTCATTTAAAAGTGCTCTTGAGCAATAGTTCTTCAGACTTTCTGAAGGTCTTTCAAAGTCTGTCTTTGGACATTGGCTGCTTTTTCACTCATTTTCCCTTGTCACTGCCTCAGGGGATTCTGCCATTTTAGTAATATTAGGCCTTAGTGCTGCCTTTGATACCATAGATCATGATATTGTCTCTCACCTGGATCATTTTGTCGGAATCAAAGGGACTGCACTGGAATGGTTCAAATCTCATTTAACTGACAGAAGTTTTCCAGTCAGGCTGGGAGAAACAGCTTCCTCAAAAAGCCTGCTCTCATTTGGGGTCCCAAGATGTCCAATCTTGGCCCAGTGCTCAATTTATTTAAAAAAAACAAAACAAAAAAAACATGGCATCTCATTTCATTATTATGCAGATGACTCACACATTTACCTGCCACTGAAACATAAATTGAGGAGTTCTCTGAAGGCCTTATTGGACTTTTTGGAGGATGTTAAGACATGGATGTCGTTAAATGTTCTCAACTTAAATGAACCGAAAACAGAGGTCATTGTGTTCGCTGCTCCTGACCACTACAATCTCAGTCCTTTAAAGGCTTATAAAAAATCCTTTGTGAGGAACTTAGGAGTGATCCTAACCTTTGACAAATATTAATGCCATTAAAACTAGCTTCTCTCATCTCTGGCTACACGCAAAAGTGAAGCCATACCTTGACTTACTCGACTACTGTAATAGTTTCTATTTAGTTTTCTGCCTGTCACTACTTTGTTGACTGCAGCTGGTCCATAACACTGCAGCACCATTACTAACTAGCACTCATAAGTGAGACCACATATCCCCCATATTAGCTTCCCCTACACCGGCTTCCAGTTTTCAAATTGACTTCAAGGTTTTATTATTTGTTTTGAAGGCATTGCATGGGTTGTTGCCTTCTTACCTCTCTCTCCACCATTAAACATTTAAAACTTCTAAATTGTATCTTTATGCACTTTGTTACTAGTAGGCTGTCACAAGAACAAATTTGTTCCCATTTCTTTAGTTTAGCCTACCAAAAAAAATAAATAAATAAAAAATAGTAAAGACAACAGTTTGACAGACAATAGTATTTGTGCACCAACAGGGTGGTTTCCCAAACAGTTACCTGAAAATTTGGCATATCTTGGCATGGTGAGCAGTGTGTCCTTAACATTAGAGGAAACCGACAGAAGAAGAGAAAACTACCTACAGCAGATGAGCAGTATCTGAATGTCCTTAAAAAAAAAAAAAATCCAGCAAAGACCTGACACAGAACCTGAAGAAAAATTTAAAGTTTGTTAGAATACTATAAACTAATTTTGCCTTTTATGCTGTGTCTCCTTGTATGTTTGAACATGTTTCAATAAATCGCAGTATCTTTCACTTTTGGACCAGCAATACGTAAACTGAACCAAGTAACAAAACA
>JAMQGT020009990.1:0-10504 GCA_024447675.2 Pterophyllum scalare
GACAAAAGCAAGTATCCCAACCGTATCTACATGCAAAAAACAGAGTGGTCCCGAGTCCAGGACGAACCGGTCCCCAGTGGAAACCGCTGCCCCCTCATATGATCCCCCCCCCCAGAGGGAATGCGGGCACCCCAGAATCCCAGCCAGACATCCCGACACGGGTCACCCACCCCACCCCAATCCTCAACATTGGAGGTTCTAGGGGTGGGGCCACAGGGGCATTGGCCCCATCTGAAATCTGATTGGCCCCCTGAAGTGCCCCTGTCCTGTCACTCATCTGTCCTTTGTCCGA
Organism: Pterophyllum scalare; assembly: GCA_024447675.2. Lineage (NCBI taxonomy): Eukaryota > Metazoa > Chordata > Actinopteri > Cichliformes > Cichlidae > Pterophyllum > Pterophyllum scalare. Next base: position 293 of record JAMQGT020009990.1, read on the forward strand.
GAGCGAGGATCAGATTATAGGTGGATGCAATTCCATGCCGAGACACCAGTAGCGCTAATAAGCCAAATAGGAATATCCAGCGTGAATAAAGCTTACAGAAGAAAAAGAAGCAAAGCATTAGACATGACTGAATTTTAGAGATGGTTCAGTTCCTGTCACAAAAACCGAAGAATAATGCTGTTTTAGAGGAGCAAAATGTACAGTGCAGCCATGTGGGTGACTACTTTGTGTATGTTTGTGAGAGAGAGATGTTTTGAACTGACAGTATTTGTGAAAAAGTAAAGTTTTTAAAAAAATGAATAAAATGCTGGATTTTCTCACATGCAGTGTGTGTTTGAGTGTATTTTGTCTATGTACAGTAAAAATGCATGTAAAATTGGTAAGGAGATTTTACTGTGTAAGCTTTTTTTTTAAGTAAGTGTTTGAATATGGTGTGACTGGTGAAATTTATATACTTTACCAAAACAAGGTCTGCAAGGATGTTGGACAAATACTTGGCCCCTCTATGAATACTGTGGCCCCTTGATGGCCCCTTACTCAGGAAAATCTTAGATCCGCCACTGGCTACAAACACAACAGCCCAGCCAGCACACCATAGGAGAGGTGAAGGGTGAGACACCAGCTACTTCATTGTATGATCGTATAAAAGGCCTCTCCAAACCAAGCTCCCGGGCTGAATTTCAACCCCAACCGTGTGGTTGTTGCTGTGAAGCTTGTGTTCAGAGCTCCTGCTGCTGCCGTTGTGAAGCTGCCAATCTCCCCAGGAGTGGCCGCCCCATCAAATTCACCCCAAGGTCAGAACATGCAATGCTTAGAGAAATGAAAAACCTGAAGAGGTACATCTCAGACTCTACAAGCCTCAGTTAGCAAGTTAAATATTAAAGCTCATGACAATTAGCAAAAGACTGAACAAATATGGCTAGTTTGAAAGGTTTGCCAGGAGAAACCACAAGAATTCTGGAACAATGTCTTTTGGACAGATGAAACCAAAGTGGAGTTGTCTGGCCATAATGCACAGCACCATGTTTGGACAAAAGCAAACACAACATATCAGCAAAAATACTTCATACCAAGCACAGTGGTAGAAGATTTGGCTCTGTTTTGCAGGCACGGGGGACCTGGGAATCTTGCAGTGACTGAGTCAACCATGAACTCTTCTGTATACCAAAATATTCTAGAGTCAATCAAAGCTTTAGCTGTCTGTCTGACAGCTAAAGCTTGGCTAAACTGGGTCATAAACAGGATAATGACCACAGCAGCACATCGACAACAGAATGATTGAAAAAGAAAAGAATGGAGGTGTTGCAATGGCCCAGTCAAAGTCCAGACCTCAACCTGATTGAAATGCTGTGGTGGGATCTTGAGTGTGTGTGTAAACAGATGCCTGCAAACCTCAATGAACTGAAGCAACATCATAATAGAGAGTGGGCCAAAGTTTCTCCACAACAACGAGAGAGACTGATAAAGTCATACAGAAAACAAGTGTTTCTAGTTATTGCTGCTAAAGGTGGTTCTACAAGTTACTGAGTCATGTGGTCTACTTAGCTTTTCACAGGACAGATTCGAGCCCTGTGAATTTCTTTTCCACATGACTGTACTAGGCTGAATGCTGCTGTCAAGAAATACAGTTTACTGTAGCTCTGTTCAGCACATAACAAAGATCAATTGCTTGTTTCTCCTAGCTACCTGGGATTAGTTTAACCTGATAAGTATAAAACCTAAGCTTCATCTTTGAACTGGAAGACAGTACTTTGCTATACTTTTTTCCCCTCTCAAAGGGGGACAGTAGGTCTATTTTACAACATAGCACAATAATGTCAAACACTTTATCGAGCAAAATGACATATAAGGTGCAAAATGTAATGTCTTCTTTTGAGGATGCAGTTTCTCAGGAGGATATTGTTTTTACAGAAAGCACTGCACACATGAAGGGAGAAGGAACTATATCAGTTTCATGTTTTTTCCTTGTTCCTTAAATACTAAAGTAACAGTAAACTATCATCTGGCTAATTTTCTCATTTTATTGTGTGTTGGTTCTTGTATTCATTCAAAATTGAATATGCTGTATATTTTACACATTATTCTGACCACTATTCTATCAGGCTGTATGTTGACCTTATGAATCATCCTTAACTTTCTCTCTACGCATGCGTAACGCATACTCAATGTCCCTCACTAAATTTAGCAGCAAACGACGCACCATGACGTCAAAACCCTCAGCAATAATCCCACCCAGTCATCAAACATTTCGCGCGAAAATGGCTGGAAGTGGTCACGAGAGTGCGATGACGTTATAACTGAAAATGGGCGGGCTTTTAAAACTGTCGCTTCCTATTGGGAGGCGTGAGATGACGTGTCGGATTAAAAAAAAACTTAACGCCACGTTTGATTGGGCGGTCTGATTGGCGGCTCCTCCCGCCGCGCCTCGCCCCTCCCCGCAGCAACAGCAGCGGCTCGCTCGGCTTTCCTGCGCCAGCGGCGGTGTGTCACCGAGGGTGGGCTGCTGCCGGAGATATCCGGACTCAGAGAAAATAGTCAACCAGTTAACGCAATCTGGCATCGCAGCAGGGCTGAGGGCGAGTTTTAAACCTGAATACGGTTTAGGTTGGACCCTGCGCCTCTTCGTGTCGCCACCGCCCGTCCTCCTGATGTCGGATTTCAAGCTCGGGATTGTACGGCTCGGCCGTGTGGCCGGGAAGGTGAGCTGGATCCCAGGGCTGCCATGTGCGGCCGGGGGAGGGCCCACGGGAATCAGAAAAGGCACCAGAAAAAACACAGTTAGCGATGGTCAGTCAGCTCTAGTCAACCGATTTCATCATTATGAAGCCGTCGCCAATGCGGGAGTAGTTCGGCTTTACCGATTTAACCGCATATGAGCGGATTAGAAAAGCCGGCCGTGCCGAGCCAGACTGGTTTCTCAAACTCCGCCGCTAACGCTAGCTAGCATGTAGCATGTTACGCTAGCTGCTGGCTAACATTTAGTGACCCAATAGTGTCAGAAACGTAAACACGTGCTCCGTTTTGGTCACAGCCGCCGTCGGTAGGGTTGGTAAGTTGGTAGCGGCCGTGTCATAGTCAAAAGACTAGGCGGTACAATTAGCAGCGCCATGCTAGCCGTGTTATTAGGATTACCCTGAAGTGTCGGCTAATGAGGAAGCCATTGCCACGCTCCATCAACGGATTCTTTTGTGCGGTGTGACAAAGCGCACCGGCAAGACGACACTCTGCCTAACATCTGTGCTATCGACTTTGGCTTCCAGCGGCTGGGCTGGGGGTCAGAAAGCGCTCCTGGCTGCTGGTGCTCCTGCTGCCGCTGGTGTCACAGGACACACTGGCAATAAACCGTATTTGAACCGTGGCCAGTCGACTACCCACCTGCTGAGTTATAGTGTTCCGGTCAGCAGTCACTGAGCTATAAACCATGATGTCACATACACACTAGTCTGGCAAACAGAATGAGTCACACTTTAAAGTTTCCTCCATTTAATGTTGTTGTGCCGCTGGGCTGCTGTGTTGGTAATAACAAAGAGCTCAGGTGTCTCTGAAACGGTCCAGACAGGGTTATACATCATAAACGCGTTGCAGCTGTGGTGGGAGTAAAAGTTTGAGATGCACCAGTTTGGAATGTTGAAACAGGCTGAAAAGACCAGTGATTCCTCGAAGTGGTCCCCCTGTTTATATGGCAGGGCAAATTTACAAACAATAAAGCTTCCCCTGAGAAGATGATGACTGCTGCTGCTGCTGCTATAATACCTATAACTGTTCCAGTTTTACTTTTAATTGTAAAAATACCCCCCCCTCTTTTTAATTTTTTGAATTTCAGACAAAGTACACACTGATTGATGAGCAGGACATACCGCTGGTGGAGAACTATGCCTTTGAGGTAAATTTTGAAAATGCAGTTCTGCCTTTACCGCTTTTCTGGAATCCAATACAGTGAAGAGAAACAATATAAAGCCATATTATTCCATTTCCAGGCACGCATGGAAGTAGATGCAGATGGCAATGGAGCTAAGATCTTTGCTTATGCTTTTGACATTGGCAAGGGCCGCTGGGCAGGAAGGCCGCTGCACGAGCTACTCTGGTAAGTCTTTTTAAGCTATATTAAGGCTGATTTTCCATGCCTTCGCATAACAAGCGAAAGGTCTCTGGTTTGATCCCGGGAGAACACACAAATCTCTTGAAGGGAATCTTGCTTTTAAAAAAAACTGCCCAATCAAACACGTGGAGCTACCTGCTGAAAGTAGCTGCTTCTGTGACTGTTTTTCTCCTGCTAGAGAATCTGGAGTCAAGACTGTGTAAGCATCCTTGTTGAGAAAGTGTCCTCAATTGGGTCATCCCAGTTTAATCAGCCTAAAGGGTGATGAATAAAGCGTGCGGATGTGCATGGAAAACAAAAAACAGCTAAAATTGCAAAATTAATGCTTGACGAGCCATGTCGCAGTTGTCAGTTAAACCATCAACCATCAGTTTTCCAGTTTCATCACTAGTCTTGAGAAAAGAGATATATAGTGAAATTGTGCATACCGAAGGTCTGGAGATCTCCTTCTCTTCAAAAATGCTTCATATTGGAGTCACGAAAGTCATCAATGAGTTGGGGTTTGCATGTATCAGGTTTTGAGTCAGCATTAGCTTTTGTGCCGTCCTCGACAAAATCCTTGGAATTGATAATCTTCTTGTACAAGATCAGATTTTGTGTCGTGGTTGCAGACCGACTAACTTTTAATGTCTTTACCCAGGGAGAAGCACAGGGGAGGTATTGCCCCCAGTTTTCAAGTCATCCACATCAACTCTGTAACTGTGGACAACCGGCTAGACAACCTGCGACTGGTGCCAGTGGGCTGGAGCCCTAAGCCAGAGGAGATTTCTAGCAAGCAGAGGTAAGACTACATTTGGACTGTGCCTCAAAGCTGATGTGACTTCTTGGTTTTAGGTACATGTGAAAATGCAGAAAGGACACTGGACAGATGTTAAGGGACAATGAGTCTTAAATTCTTGTGTGATTTGTTATGACTTATTCCATGTTTAGGCTAAACAAGTGCCTAACATTTCTTCCTGTATTCTCTTATTTGCTCAGAGAGCAGTCTTTGTACTGGCTGGCCATCCAGCAGGTACCAGCTGACCCCGTTGAGGAGCAGTATCTGGAGCTCAGCCGCACGCGCTACTACAATGCTAACGGGGAGCTGGTGGAGGAAGAGGAGTGTTCCTGCACCTACTACGAGTGTCATTACCCTCCCTGCTCGCTCATTGAGAGGAGGGTATGTATAGCAACTTGCATAGCAAAGTATTCCCCGTTTTAAAGCTTTGTGCACTCAGAGCCAAAGATGATGATCTTCTTTGTCTTTCCACAGCTGAGGGAGTTCAACATATGTGGCCGCTGCCAGGTGGCGCGCTACTGTGGCTCCCAGTGCCAGCAGAGGGACTGGCCGGCCCACAAGAAGCAGTGTCGTGAGCGTAAGCGGGCGCTGGCCCTGGAGTCTGAGCCTGAGCGGTGATCCGCCTTCATCCTCGCATGGGAGAAGAGGAGGCGCAGAAGGAGGACGATTGGGGTGGGGACAGGGTTACATTTGGGAGGGATGAAGTGCGAAATGGGGAAAATTCCTGACAAAAGACTAATGATAGAGGACAATGTTGGCTGGTTGAGTGTTTTGAAGGAGTTCAGGTCTCAGAAGATGGAGGGCAAGGAGAATAAAGCAAAAAGACATCTGCCACTTCCCAGAACTGGTAATTCTCCATAGCTTGCTTTTCATGTGGATGACGGGGAGGGATTATTTTATTTTTTATTTTTGGGGGGGTGGGATGGGGTGTCTTTGTTTTTCTCGAGTGAGAACCTCGAGCACTACCTGCTGCTATGGTTTTGTATGTAAGGAGGGGCAAGTTGTCTTGTTGATGAACTGAACAAGCTTCTTCGGACCACAGTCGGAATACAGGCCGCTGTCATCCGCTGGGTGTCACGTCATCTGTGCAAACAGGGGACCTGGGCGCTACAGTACCTGTCGTTCAGCTGGTACAATGGGACACGGACCTTTTCACTGTATCGCTCCCTTTCTGACCTCTTTCGTGCACACGGCTGCTGTGTTCATGGTCATCAACACCTTAGCCGCCTCCCTGTCTGTCGTATTCCCCACACAGCAAACCACGACACAGATTATCAGAGATTTCACCAAGTCACACTACCAGTATTGAGTGTGTGAGTGTGGGTATGCTTGTATGTGTGTGTAAGTGCTGCCAACGTGTACAAAAGGACATTGAAGTGGTCACCACCGCTAATGGGTCGGGTTAACGGGCGTCTTTGCGCTATTTAAAGGGGCCATATTACATAATTTAAAATGTCCTATTTAATTATAAACTGGTGGTTTAAAAGTACTATCATTGTTCTATAATAAAGTAGCTGCCAAATAAAGGCTTCATTTTTTTCTTGTTCTCTTTTTACTAGATTTGAACTTTTTTTTCCTTTTTTTTTCTTTGTTGAAGACTGAAATTTCAAGTGCTGGAAGTAGGTGGATTTTCAAAATTTTACAGCTAAAATTTTTAAAAATATCTGGTCCCTATGGAAGCTTGTGTCTACCAAAAAAAAAAAAATATATATATGTATGTATTTTCGTTTGTGCCAGTTTTCTCAATTTTGAGTTATTTTTCCAGAAGTTTGATTTAGTAAATCGACATTTTGACAGTGACAGAAACAAGCTTCCAAAGAGACCAGTGTTTCTGATGCTCTTAGACACTACTTTCCAATAAAAGTGATCACTGATGGCATAATATGAAAGTAATTATTTCACATTCTTAAGAGAAAGTGTCTTAAACTGTAAGATTTATCTTTACCAAAGTCTTCTCTGACCTTCCGTAGCTTAACACTCCTGTCAGCTGGTTTAAATCCCTCCAGTTAGTCTCAGTTTGCTGTTTTTTATTTTAAACGGACACCTGCCTTTTCAAATGGTATTTTTGCATCTCCGGGGTTAGGGTGTACGTTTGCGTTGATTGGGGGAAGGAGCTACTGCTCGGTTTCTTGTGTGAGAGTTTGCGCTAAGGGTTATTTTTTTGAAGAAAATCTATCAATGGAGCTATATTTATTTAAAAACATTTGATTGTGAAACTTTTTTTTGTCCTGGTGATATTTGAAGGCATAACAGTTGTTATGAAAAGCGGTCATTGTGGGACCTTTATGTTGTATCTCTAGGGGGGGCACTGAAAGTTTTCATCCCTGTTACTTGATTTCTTATTTTACTTTCCTGATCCTTGATGATTGATTGAATGACTGAGTCCTGGCTGTTCCCTTTCCAGTCCCCCCTCCCCCCATGGTAACACTGCACATAGTTGTCACTAAAAATCTTCCATGTGAGATTCATCTTGGAGTGTAAAACTTGAATCCCTCCCACACCGCTTTGGGTGAATTTTATTTTGGAGAGTGGTTTGACGAACTGAACCATTTCCTGCTCGGGGCTTTCAAAGACACGACAGTCCAAGTCAGCTCGTTTTGTGTCGACTTTTCTCCACAATCACCTGCCTTCCTTGTATTACCTACAATGCACACCTGCTTAACGTGCCCTCTTGTTTCTTAGGTGAGAATTCCCAACACTTAATAAGCATGTATTTCACACATGTACATGCATCCTTTTTTTCTTTTTTTTGTTTTGTTTTGTTTTTTTTGGTATGTGTGTGAACAGATTTTCAAACTGCACTAAAATTTGGCTCCCGCGTTAGCGTACTTGTCATAGATGGGGTGAAGGGTGGGATTGTGATTTGGACAGAGTGTACAGATTGTGTCTGAAATCTTGTTTTTTTGTAAGAATATAAGCATTATTCACCTAGAAATAAAGAGCTACAATATGTGAATGGAAGTACAGCTGGGATAATCCGACAGTTGCTTTTCCAATGTAAAATGATAATAAATAAAAATGAACGTAATTTGTTGCTGTTTGGCTTGATGTGAATACAGGAGTCACATGTAGATGGGGGTAATTATGCATTAGTAGTAGTAGTAGTTTGCTAGTAGATAAATAAGAAGAGCAAATTAAAACTGAACACTGGTGTAGTAAAATTTAAGAAAAGTAGCCAGTACAATCAAACTACTACTGCTGTGTGAGGAAGTCTGGAGTGGCAGAAAAGTATGTGAGGATGGTGAAACAGTGGTGAGGTGTGGTAAGAGGACATCATATCAAGGATCTGTAGTGAGAGTTGGGAGCAGGTGGAGGTATGGTCTGGAGAGAAGAGAAATGAAAGGGAGACGGGACGTGTGTGAATGAGAGCGAGAGACAAGTGGAAAGGCGACGGTGGATGAGTGTAAATACCTGGGGTCGACCATCCAAAGCAACAGACAGTACGTAAGAGAGGTGAAGAAGAGGGTGCAGGCAGGGTGGAGGTGTGACAGAGGGAGAGCAGCAAGAGAGAAAGGGAAGGTTGATGGTAGGGAGACCTGCTGTGATTTACAGGATGGAGGCGGTGCAGCTAACAAAAGATGAAATGCAGAGGGTTGCTGTGACAGAGGAGGATGTTAGAGATAGGGTGAGATGGAGGCAAATGATCCACTGTGGCAACCCTTAAAGGGAGTAGTGAAAGAAGAAGAAGTCAGGACAGTCAGAACATCCTGTGATTTCGCAAGTGTTTATTTGACACTCTGCAACCCTTGTTGAAAATGTCACCAAATACTCAATTATTTGAGTTGAAGTGATTCATCTGCAAAGCAAAAATTACTGCAGTCACCAGTTCCAGCCAGAGTCATTCTGGTAAATTTGCTGCCCTCTTTTAAAAAAAAATGCAATGCAAAGGCATCATCAGCTCTGAGAAAATTTGATGGTATTTTTATCCTTCAATGAAAATATAAGCAAATTAATCCACTTCTTCAGACTCTTCTAATACCTTAATTACATTAAATACCTTTTCTTATTTTTTTTTCCTGGTTAATCATTACGTTCCATATTTATCTTCCATATCCTGTTGAAAATTAACAATAGGCGGACTGGAGACTATATTCTGGTACAAACTGAGACATGTCAGCATGTCTGTCACCTGCAGTGGAAGAAGCACTCTGATCCTTATGAGAGTGAAAGTACCAGGGTCCTTGACATGAGCTATAAAATAATGTTTTCAATTCATGACTTGTAGGAGTTATTCTATACAATATATTTTAAAGAAAAATAATGTTTTGGAAATCTAACATATAATCTTAAAGTTTTATTTATTTATTTTTAATTTAATTAAGCGACATTTCTTGCAGTTGCACCACTTGACTTTTACAGTGTAAGCAGGCTTTTATTTGGACACCTGTATTAATTTATGTGTTTGGTAGCAACCATACATATAATGTTTAAATGAAATAAAGATTTTTATGATAATTTAATGCTTTCCTAGTTTTGCTCTGGTTGCACAACCTGACATGGAAAGCATACCAGCCTACATCTGACTTAAATTTAGTCATTTTTATCCATATTCAGGCGAGAGCTACAAATCTTTTCAGCCAGCCCAAAAACCTGATGAAATATCCTTTTCAGTATGATTGTTTTTTTAAGCTTAATAATAAAAGACTCACATATATGGTTGCAACATGATGATATTTGAGGACATACAAAACTATTGGTATTTATATGTTTTGATCATTTTAACAGTATTTTATTTGTAATTTATTTAAAATTTAAAGGTACAACGCTGCAGTAGCTTGAATCATATCTTTCTAAATGACTCCAATTTGTTCATGTAAATGGGGAGTCTTCTTCACACACCAAGGTTAATTATGAAGTTCCACAGGGTTCTGTGCTAGGACCAAATCTATTTACATTATACATACCTCCCTTAGGCAGTATTATTAGAAAGCATTTGCATACATTTTCATTGCTATGAGGATGATACCCAGCTTTATCTATCCATGAAGCCAGATGAAACACACCAATTAGTCAAACTCCAAAAAAGTTATTAAAGACATAAAGGCCTGGATGACCTTTAATTTCCTACTTCTAAATTCAGATAAAACTGAAGTTCTTGTACTCAGCACTACAAATCTTAGAAAATGGTCTCTGACCAGATATTTACTCTAGATGGCTTTACCTTGGCAACCAGTAACACTGTGGGGACTCTTGAACCATCATTTATGACCAGGATATGTCCTTCAATGCACATATTAAACAAATATGTAGGACTGCTTTCTTGCATTTGCACAATATTTCTAAAATTAGAAACATCCTGTCTCAGAGTGATGGTGAAAAGCTAATTCACGTAGTA
>JAMQGT020009991.1:0-21145 GCA_024447675.2 Pterophyllum scalare
AAACCCTTTGTTTTCCTCTGAAGCACGTCCTATAGGTGCTAACTGGGTTCACTGTGTTATTCTACTAGCCATGCCATTTATGCTTATCTGCTGCTTATCCTTTTAAGATAATCATTAGCGTGCAACATGACGAACTGAGACTATTAGTGACAAAGTGAACTGACTGCTGTGAGAGCTCCCTGTCGGGTGCACCTTTTCTATGTCTTATGGGATATTAAACTGTATATTATGGGATTTTGGACTGTGGTTTGGAGATGTGCTTTAGAAAGCTAAAACGCTGACTGGACGTGTTTTTTCTCGTTTCCCAGTAAACCAGGAGGAGTTCCCTCGCCATCATGGGTGGAGACTCCTGATGGGGGGATTTCTCTGTTGCTGAGGACTTCTTGCAGTGTGGACTGGCCAGTCCACACTGCAAGAAGTGACTTGACCGTCGAGCAAGGGACACAGCTTCCTCTGAAGTGTCTCAAGTGGACTGAAGTGGCTTCATTGACCCCGGGGGTTGTACTTGATTCATAGCATAACTGAACTGTGTGACAGGTCAAGCCTCATCTGTTATTGAAGCTGAAGGTTAAGGGATTGATATCGTGTTTGGAATTTAAAATTAGCAAAGTGTTGTTGAGTTTTGGGTTTTTGTTAAATGTTTGCTGTTGTTGAAGAGCGTTTCACACCTCTCCCTGTAATTATAGTCAAGATCTGCTCACACTTTTATAAACACGTTGGGAGGAAAATGTTGGTTTGCCCCGATGTGAGCGTAATAGCCCAGAGTAAAGGAGAACACATTAATTAGTAAATAGCCATTTTGAATGGTTCATATTCTGACGGTTCTATTTATTTTTTACCCAATAAATTGATTTCCCAGCAATGCTCTCGAAGTCTTTTTGAGCTTGTAATTGATGATTTTCAGTTAGCATCAAAGTGAAATAAGACTCCAGTAATAATGTTGGCCCTCGACAACAATATATCATTTCATAGTTTGCAGTGTTGTAGTCAAGACCACCTAAACCCAAGACCGAGACAGGACCAAGACCAGTGCCCCACGCTACATGGCACAATAAAATGTGAAACATGATCTAAATCACTTCTCAAATTGATCTGAAGGATCCACATTCCATAAAAACACCTGGACATTATACACTCACAGCTCGAAAATAAATGTAACCATCTTTATTTAATACTCCTGGGTGACTTCCATCATTTATCACAGAATGTAAAACAATTCTTCATAGTTCATCACAATAGTCTTAACTGTTCTCTGCCTTTCATAAACCGTACATAAAGTTATGTTGTTTTTGAGACCGAGAATCCACGGGCTGCGCTCCTGGGAGAGGGCAGAGGGGCAGCGCAGCCTTTTTTTGGATTTGAATCGGTACGTTTTGCATCCAATAAAAGCAAGGATGTTAAAAAATAAACTGGACAATATTCTGGCAATTTAGTGATATTTCCACAGCTGCGGTCTTGACTGGTCTTGAAATAAAATCCCGAGTCCTCAATGTCCGAGTCCGTGACAAGACCGAGACCATCAAAAAGCGGTCTCCAGACCAAGACCGATCTCGAGTACTAAATGGTAAATGGACTAGTTCTTATAAAGCGCTTTTCTACTCTGACTGAGCACTCAAAGCGCTTACACAACACATTTACATTCATACAAGCACTTCCATGTGTTACTAAGCTAAGTGCTTTTATTGTCTAACATTCATACTCCAACACTTTGCATCAGAGAGCAACTTGGGGTTCAGTATCTCGCCCAAGGATACTTTGGCACATAGCCTGGACAAGCCAGGAATCAAACCGCCAACCTTCCGATCAGTAGGTGACCTGCTCTACCTCTGAGCTATGGCCACCCCATTACAACTACGCACTACTACAACACTAATAGTTTGTTAAAAGTTTTGCATGATTAAATGTTCCCCTTTTACCAGTTTCTTAGATCCCTCATGGATATCATAGACCAGGGATCCTCAGATCCAGGCCTCGAGGGCCGGTGTCCTGCAGCTTTTAGATGTGTCCCTGATCCAACACACCTGCATCAAATTGCTGAATTACCTCCTCAGTATGCAGTCAAGTTCTCCAGAGTCCTGCTAATGACTTCTATATCTGACTCAGGTGTGTTGAAGCAGAGACACGCCTAAAACCTGCAGGACACCGGCCCTCGAATGCCTGGAGTTGATGTCTGTCATAGACTGTATAGTAAAGATGGATTGGGTCACAGCAAAGTCAGCCCCTGGGTTTGGACCTCCCACTGTTTAGTGCTTTGGTTGCTGCTGTGTTGATTTTTTTATTTTCATGGTGCATTGTTGTCACTCTGTCCAACTTTGTGAACGCTCCATAACTCCGTAATGGCATCACCTAGGATGCCTAGAAATTGATGCCATAGCTGCATCTACTAAAAATCTAAGACCACTTAGTTCAGAACTCACAGAAAGTGACAGTGGTTTATATTTATTATGATTTTAGCATTTCTTATTCCTGGTTCTTAGCCACGTACAAGTCACTGAGGCTCATTGGCAGCAGTGGGCAAACTACGGCCTGTGGGCCACACCCGGCCCATTGGTCTTTTTAATCTGGCCCGCTGATGATTGGTACAGAATTGCCCAAATCAAATCATATCATAATTATGACTGATGTCGAGGATTCTGAGAGTAGCTACAACGAAACTAACACCAGACTTCAATGCACTGGCAAAAACAACACTGCTCCCACTAAAAATAAATGTAAGTATTAACACTGTAATGCCTTTTTTATGTTTGACATGTGTGCATCTGGTGCTGGCCCAGGCCCGTCTGTCAAATTTTAAAAAGTCAATGTGGCCCCAGAGCCGAAAAGTTTGCCCACCTCTGCTCTAACACTTGTATATAGGAATGCTGTCTTTCATTTGTGCAATGTTGATAAAATTACAAATATCTCATCACAGAGTGATTCTCAACAACTAATTCATGTTATTACTTGAAGTTATTACTTCTAAACCTTATTATCAGCCTGTTCCTAAAGTTCCCACAGAAGTCTTCATTTGATCCAGAATGCCAAAGAACAACAACAGACAGAAACAGCAGCCTGAAGACATCCGAAAAACTATCAAAGTCTTGGTCATTGGTGTGTTAGGCCTAACGAAGAAAGTACTCCACCACATCAACATCCAGTCCCAGGATAGACAGGGGGCATGCACCCATCCTCTTCTTTCTGAGGTCAGTCACCATCTCTCTGCTCTTATTCACATTCAGAAGCAGATTATTTCTTCCAGAATTCCTTCCTCAGAATCATCCACTAATGTTCTGTACTCCTCCTGACCACCACTAATACATCCAACCACTGCAGACTCATTAGAGTGTTTCTGTAAGTGGCACGACATAGAGTTGTGCTGAAAGTCTGAGGTGTACAAAGTGAACAGAAATGGAGACCAGCACAGTCCCCTGTGGAGCTCCTGTACTGCACATCACCAAATCAGACTGCGCAGTGCCCAGTCCCACATGCCGGGGTGTTTCTGTCAGTAATTCATGAGACATTCACTGACATCTCACACAGCTTCTGTCTCTGCAGCAGCCGCTCGGTCGTGTTTTGAATCCAATAAATATGACCTGGTCGGGAGGCTACGAATAAAGCAGGCCCAGTGTTTGTCATATATTCATATTTATGAATTCCATCTCTGGACTCACATGCAGTAGTTTGTATTCGGTCCAATCAGAAAACAAGTAGCTGGATTTTCCTGCTGTACTTCATCTGCCCACAAGGGGGCGCGAGTTACCCATGGCGCCACACCAGCGCCTGATCTTCAAACAGCAGCTCCTTTACTGATGAGACCGCTGCAGCTGCAAGAATGATCACGAAAAGTTCACATTTTAACTTTAAGTGTGTGCTTTTTAAAATCTAAAGAAGACTGCGTGGTCACTTGGTTGGCATAAGTATTGTGAATAAGCAATGACTCATTAAAAAAATTGCATATGATGTCATAGCTTAAAGTCACCGAAGCAGCTCGTGTTTAAAACCACGAAGGACTCCTGCCATATTAACTACACACATTAGGACAATGCTAAGATGTGATGATGGTGGCGTATGTGTTGAAATAGTTAGTTAGTCACACACTGCACTGAGAATGCAGACGCAGGATACCAACCACAAAGCCCTTTGGGTGGATCCTCGTGAACTCCCTGTCATTTGGCTCCCCACAGGACTTTACATATGGGTTTAGATGAAGGCCTCTGGTTGTAGCTGATTGCCTGCTTTTCTTCTGTCCCAGCCCCCATCAGCTACAGGATGATTAAGAGCACTGTGGTTGGATAACCCAGTTTGCTTTGGTAATGACTTGTGCCAATCACACAATGACAGAGTAGAGGACTCTGTGGCTTTTCTCCTGAGCAGCAGAGAGTTACAGTTTGGAGAGGGGGGCAGATGAAAGTGAGGCAGTAAAAGGCTGAGAAACAGTGTTGTGTGTATATATGTACACAGTTAGGCTGAAGGTCATCACCAGTGTTGATTATCAGAATATGCATGTGGTCATTACAGTGAGGCTCTGGCACATGCTCAGCTGTCACTGGAGCAGCACATGCTCCAGAAGTAACCCAGCCCAGTTCCTTCCCAGTTACAACCTCAAAGTCGCCCCCCTGTGGTTTCCACTCTGTGCACGCACACACACACACACACACACACACACACACACACAGAGGCCTTTGTATTGCTAGTAGTAATCTGTGTTGATGAGACTTCTAAAAATACGTCAGACTGGCGGACCTCGCCAAGGTCTGATTGCTCTTTGGTTAGGGGTAAAAGCATAGGCTAACTGTGGTTCCACATTTAGATGGGCTAATGGGCTTGGTTCAGAAAGCTTCCTGGTTTCTGTGAGTAGTCCTGTTGCAGTCCAGATTCTGGTGACCTTTTAAACAGGCCTTGGTTGAATTCAGGTAAATAATCTGTGACAGGGAGCAAAACATTTGCTGAATTGTAATTTCAAAGCCAGTTAGCTAGAATCTAATGACAGTTTAGGTTTAATGGCATTTTTAATGTAACTGCACGTGTAAAAGTGTCTTGGATGATGGAACTCCTGGCCCAGACACACTAACTGATCTTCCTGATTCAACTTCAGTAGTTACTTCCTCCAAGCCTTCAACGTGTCTATCAGACCCCATTCGTACGAGACTGCTCAAAGAAGCCCTTCCATTAGTTAATGCTCCAATCTTAAATATGATCAATCTATTAATTAATGAAGGTTACAAATGATCTTCTTACAGCCTCTGACAGTGGACTCATCTCTGTGCTTGTCCTGTTGGACCTCAGTGCAGCTTTGATACTGCTGACCATAACAGCAGTGGTTTGAATCATATTTATCTAATAGACTCCGATGTGTTCATGTAAACACAAAGGTTAATTATGGAGTTCCACAGGGTTCTCTGCTATGACCAATTTTATTTACATTATACATTAAACAAACTGAGATCTTTAAAAGAAAAATTACAAAACCTTAAATATATTTATGTAAATGTAAATGAAAACTCTTCTCCCCACAGAAGTATCTATCAGTACTTGACAAACAACAAACAAAAAAAAACCGATAAAAGCAAAGATCAGATCTACTGAAACTAGAACCCTAGCATCCAGTTTAATATAGTAAGAAATTATTTATGCACTTTCTAACCACACCTTCTAATCTTGTGTTAGCTGATCGCTCCTCTTTGTTTAAATGTGCTAACAGCTGATGACCAAACTCCAAACTCTAATGGTTGTCCTGGTGGCTGCAATCATCTTTCAAATGGATTTAAAATATTCACACGGTGCTTAACAAATTTATCAGAGCACTTGACAAAAACAAAGAAAAACTAAAAATTATATTGTTATTTGTGAGGCAAATAAAGTGAATTCATGTTCTTGTAATTGTAAAAAGCACCTTTTGAAAGCTCGTGGATAACAAAAACACACTACTGTGTGTTTTTGCATTAAAAAATTAAATTGAGCAGCTCGTCCGTGCCGGTGGACTGACCATTAAAGAAACATGGAAAAAATTATTTTGTTCAGCTCTTATTAATTACATACGTTTTTAAGAAGCTGGCTTTAAAAGTGATCATTTCCCCAACTACGCACGTCCCTCGGGCGGCTGACTAAAAGCGCACTTCAAACAACAGGATGAGTGCTCAGCTGTTTGTGTCTCCAGCTGTTTGTGCGCCTGTCTGTTTCAGAGTGTAATCGAGGCTTAAGGAGGCGCTGGAAAAGCCTTTTACAGCACGAACCTTTGAAGTGTGATGAAGTGCGTGCACTCTGCTCCCAGTCTAAATTCAAGCACATTTTACTGGGAAAATTAGTTTTTAGTTTTATTCACTAAATTTTGATGTTGTTTGCTGTTCACTCAGATGCAAAGTACAGAAAATAAACTTCAGTATTTCCTGTTCAACAGAAACCATCCTGTGAATTCATATCAGTGTGTCAGTGATGACATCTCAGTGTTGTTGTGTATTATGTAAACATTTTGAAAGCAGCCATTCTATAGTACTTATTGAATAGTTTGGCAGGCAAACATTAAAAAATATTTTTGTTTAGTAAAAACTGGTATTTGATGTATTTATTTAGCTGAGTTTGTGTATTTATAGACCTATCTTTGCTTCTGCACAGCGAGTGCCTCGAAACTGTGACCGGCGACGAGTCCGAGTTCAGATCTGAGGTCCACCTGTCAGTCATTAGGTGAGTTATGCCAACCATGTGACAGCACTCACCTTCTGACCCCGACTGAGACTAAAGAACACGGGACTGTTTACTGCCACGCTTGGTTACATCTGAATGGAAGATCATTTCCACAAGTAAACAGAAAACTAATAAATAATAAAAAAGAGGGGGGGGGCAAAAACTCATTTTTTATTTTAGTTTTTATGCCACACTTTCTGATAAATTACTACTTGATACACTTACTGAGTCAAAATTACAAAAGCTATCATTTTGACTTTGAATTTAGGTCTCATAACTTTGAATTAGTAATTAAACATTTTCAAATATTGTGTTTTACTTTCAGATTTCTGACCTTGCAACTCATAATTTAGCTTGCTAAATCAAAACCTTATTGGGCTCCAGGGTGTCTCAGTGGATGAGCAGGTGACCATGTGAGCCACGTCCCTGTGGTGGGGGCGCTCAGGTCCGTGTCGACCCGCGACCCCTCCCTGTCTCTCTCTGTGCATCTAATAAAGACAAAAACACTGGATCTAACCGTGACTGCTGTGTTGAATTGTGTTTAGCAGAAATGGGCTTCCATAGGTCTGCGCTGCCATCATTCAGCTGACTCACACGGACTCACTACCATCCATTTATGCAGAAACAATCTGCTCATGTAACGTCACACTCACAGGACAGTACTGTCAATGATATGTAAAAAATGCTCTCACACAGTCACCGAGTGATTTGGTCAGCAGGATGTGTGACACTAGAGTCCAGGTGGGAGCTGTGACCTTTAACCCCACCCATCGAATGACCTCAGTCTCCGTGGCCATTATGAACGACCCTGAACACAGCGCACTCTGTGTACAAATCGCTCCTCTGCCACAATTCATTCATTCGTTCATGCATTATTTTTGGAGCACCCACACTACAGTACATGGAAAACAAACACAGCACAGGACCTTCTTGCTGTGAGATGACCGTAGCAGAAAACAACAGTTTCATTACATACAAATGTTGTATCTGTGGCCAGTGCTGCTGCCACAGCAGGCTGCTCTTAGCATGCAGCAGTATTTGGTGATTGCTTGGTGATGCATGCCACATAAAACAGAGCAGCCAAGGCTTCACAGCAGAATATTACGATGGCTTCACCCGTCACATTTTAGGCCCTTTTCCATTTGTTTAAAGCGTGCCGGAATATTTGTGGACATGCAATCAAAGTTATAATGATAAGGTAGCTTCTGTTTAGCCTTTTTTCTCTGATGCTGATTTCATCAAACTTAGCAGTTATCAACCTGCTCTTATAATAACTTGTGTTACAGATACTGTTTACTTGCCTCACAGAGAGAAGACGGGGCAGGAGCAACAGTTTGTTTGGATTCACAGTCTTTAATATAAAAGCAACTCTCTTAGCAGTTTGCTTTTTGTGCAGGTGTCTGGAGTGGCTGCATGGTTGTTTTATGTCTGTATCTGAATAACCTTGATTGTTTGATGATTTGCCTCTCTTTGGTTGGGAGGCTTGTTTCTATAACCGCTCCTGAACCAAATGATGATCTCTCCGTAGCCTTGAACACGTTCTTTGGTGCCTAAAACTAACTGTATAGTTTTGTGCACCTGTCACATTCGAAATAACCAGCAGCACTGGGAGTCCCCTGAAGATTAATGTTTTTCTGCACTGGTCTTCTCATTTTTCTTCTTTGCTGTTGTTATTTTTGATATACTTTATAGACCAAAATCATCTGTTCCTCTGATAAGGTCTCCGATTGGAGTAGTCTGTGCTCAGCTGATCAATTTTGTGTCCATGAGGAGTCAAATGATGTGTCAAACATGCACATTTTAGGTCAACAGCCTTAATCAGAAAGATTAAAAGATTTAAAAAAAAACCCACAGTGAAGGCCCCAGTCACACAGAGACCCAGACTGGTTGGCGAGTGGTTGCTGGAGATTGCTGTCGGTTGCTATTGTGAAATGGTTACAAGGAGGTATATGCTGCTGCACCAAAAACATCCTTTCAGCTGCTTTGGTTGCTAGCAGACCAGTTTGCAACTCATCTGCAAACATTTGCAAACAACTTTCTGAGCAACAGTGACTCTGGGAAAAATGCGATTCAAACTAGAAATAGAGACCATTCGCCTTCAAAATAAAAGTTTGGAAATGTCTTGGTTGTAGCAGTAAGGCACAACTTTTAATTTGAAGGCAAACTGTCTCCGTTTCCAGTTTGCATCACAGTTTGTCAAGTTTCACCATAACTTGGAGAATAAATGAGTGTTTGCAGACAAGTCAGCATCTTCCAGGCAAACTATGGGCAAGCACAGCAATTTGCTAGTAACCAAGGCAGTCACAAGGAGTCCTTTTTGCAACTGATTTCACCTTCACCAAACATTTGCCAACCAGTCAGGAAATACAAACATTTCCGCAGTAACCGAAGGTTGCCAGGCGTTCAGGTCTCTGGGCCCGTGTGACCCTTTTATCATGACACCCTGCATCTTTAACCAGGGTTTTAGGTTTTATCAACACAGTTAACATAATGAGAGCCTGGTTATGGCAAACCTTCCTCCAAAAACTGGGTGTGTTTTTGTTTGTTTACCTCTTCTACCTCAGCTACCACTTTCTCACTCCTCAGAAGATCTTTTTCCTGAACATGTACATCGGTTTTTCATAGGAACAAACAACTTTTATTATCCTTTTAGTGAACGGCTACATTAGGTTCTGTTCTGTCCATTTGTGCTCGCTCCCAAAGCTCGGCAGGCCTCCTGCATTGAGTGGCACGGTGCTGCAGTCGATTCGAACCCTGGCTGGGCCTTTGTGTGTTCTCTCTGTGCCTGTGTGGGCTTCCTCTGGGTGGTCTGGCTTCTTTCCAAAGACATGCATGTATAGGATAATTGGTGAGTCTAAATTGGCCAGGGATGACAGGCTGATATAGTGTGCCTAATAATGTGCTGCATGAATGTATAGTTAAAATGTGACCTGTGTGTTTTGAGTGGTCGATATGACTTTAAAAAAAAAAAGCTTCTTGGAGAGGCAGAGTTTCTCAGAAATAGTATTTCATAATAATAATTGCATCTCTTCCAACAGGTTACCTTTAGGAATAGATGCAGTGTGGCTTCATAGTGGAAGGATCCGGGTGCTGAACTGGCCTTTCACCAGTGAAAACATCTGGAGCATCATGAAATGGAAAATAGGACAAAAATGAGCCAGACAGACGTAAACTGTATTGTATTTTCTCAGTTTAAACATGTGATGTTTTCTGTGTTCTGCTGTGAAAAAAAAAAGGTTTTATGAGATTTGCGAATCCTTGTTTTTATTTTACACAGTGTCCCAACTTTTTTGGAACTGGGGTTGTGTTGATGTAGGATTGTCCACTGCCTGCTCCGGGGAGCGACTTAGACAATATATCTGGTACACTTTGTACGCTCGCCGTCCACCCCAACCACCTCTTGTTTGTAAGTCAAACACTTGATTTAAAAACAGTGAATATGATTCAGACTCTGATTACTTGATATGCAGTAGTATCACAAAGTAGTATCACAAATAAAGTATTTCATAAATTGTATTATGTAAGATGAAAGAAATGGTTAATACTGATGGAGGAGGAAGGGAAACAGACACAGAGGGAATGTCTTGAGACAGGCAGTGGATCGTGAACTATGCTTGGCAGTTGGCTGAGGATGGATTAGTTTACACATGCTCATGGCTTTCACAGTAACTTTATCTCCCAGCCTCTCAGCTTCAGCCAGCCTGTGCTGCACTGTAGTGGGCCCTCAGTGGCACTCAGCAAAAACATCAAACTTCTGTAGTCACCATACATTTTATCATGTTGGAATTAGATGCAGTGATGGAGTGACTTTTCCTTACAAGTGAAATTACAGTGACGCGCACTTCATAATGAAGCAGACAGAAAGAACTTTGTGCCTGCAGTAATAATATTTTTGGGATGATCTTTGCACATCTGGTTCTCTTCATGGTGAGCTTATTTCATCTGTCTTTGCTTGTTTATGTTTCACCTCATCCAGCCCCCACCCCATAATCACTGAAGTTCATCGGCAATAATGATAACCATCCATCCATTTTCTTCCCCTTTTCAGGGTCGGGAGGGGGGGGGGCTGGAGCCTGTCCCAGCTGTCATAGGGTGGACAGGTCATCAGCCTGTCACAGGGCTAACGCAGAGAGACAAACAACCATTCACACCACCTATGGGCAATTTAGGATCACCTAACCCCACACGTCTTTTTACCCACCCACTCAAAACATCAGCAGCCCAGACAGTTTGTGGGTCATCTGCTGGACAGATTACGGTGAACTCCACAGCAGATGATAAAAGAAGACAGACGTATAAATGAAAATAAATCCTACAGAATAGAGGAGTTCATTCAGACTCAGTGTCCTCAGCCTCCCTCAGAATGCTGTCGAAGTTCTGCCAGAGTTGAAGATCTCATGGACTCTGCCAGGCGTTCCAGCACACCCTCACTATATGTTTAGGTGAGACCTGTCCAGCACCCTCCCCCGCCACCTGATCCAACTCACCGCCAGGTGGTGATGGGTTTGCAGCTCCACTCCTCTCTTCAGCCGAGTGCCCAGAACATATGATCGATCATCGACCTGTGACCTAGGGTGTCCTGGTGCCATGTGAACTTATGACATCCCTATGTTTGAACTTTGTTTTTGTTATGGACAAACTGTGGTTTACATGACAGTGCGATAAAAATATTTTTGTCACTGCGACAAATAATTTTTTCAATATTGATCCCTACCATAATTGTCATTATATTTTGGCCATTGTTGTGCATCCCTAACAAACTGAGCGTTACAAAAGTTACTGACATGCACATATTCATATTCTTGTTTATTTTTTTATAACATTTCAAACTAAAAGAGTTGATCCAAAGTGTTTCCAGTTAAGGCAAACTCAGCAGGATTCCAGGTCTGCAACAACACAAGACCAAACCACCAAAACAAACAAATTAAAGGCAAAGAAAAAAATAAGAAGAAAACTGTGGAAAAAAAGTTCAATAAAGACATGAATAAAAACTAAAAAAGCAGTAAGAAAAATATTCACAGTAGATTTGGTAAAAACCATGAGTCACCTCAGACTTGACTAAAAGCAGGTAGATCTTTAAGAGTGATTTAATATTGATGGACAGGTCATTTTATGAGAGCTGAGGCCCGAAAACAAAGAAAACCCACCTTTAGTTTTTAGGTAAGAGGCAGGAACTCACAGACCTGCAGGCAACATGGAACCTCAATAAGGAGAGATCATTAGGATGAAGTGACTGATATAAGAATTCAGTTAAGCTATTTGGCAATAAGACTCTAATGGCCACTGAAGCAGAATGGAATCTCAGCTCAGGAATCAGGACGGGAAGCCCCGGAGTCTAGATGCTGGTGGTGGTGAAGATAAAGATGGAGGCTTGGATGGAGCGCCGAGTGACTTGGGTGAGGTGGAGATGGGGAGGAGGCAGGCTGCATGAATCAGTCTGTAAGGGAGAGTGACAGGTAAGCAGTGAGATTTAAAGTACGCAGAGTGGAGGCTGATTGGCTTGAAGAAGGCGGGCAGAAAGATGATTGGACCAGAGCAGTGATGTCAGCGTTGAGTTTGACAGCAAGTGAAAATACAGCCGAACACTCGGGAAAGCAGATGAGTGATTACAGATCCTCCTTACTGAACTTACACATAAGCTTCATTACAGATCTGTGATATTCCACACAAATAATAACATTTTAAAACTAATTCTGCATTTTATGATCTCTGGTCCTAACATCCCAGTTCTGACACAAATGTGCTCATTCTTTTTTACAGTAAACTGGTTTGAGGTTTGAACTTTTGTTTGGACAGGAAAAATGTCATGCCATTACTTTAATTATTGGAGTATTTCTGATGTCTCATAGCAGTGCTCACAGTTGTTTCAACTTCTTAATAGAAATAGAGGAATTCTTCTGACCTCTCAAATGTGCCATAATTCCATTCAGCCCTGACTTTTTCCAGCTTCCTGAAGACAAGAAATCCACAGTGGAACATTTGAAATATTCCTTTGACCCCGAATGCCAACGGTTTCCCTTCGTCCCCTCTCTGTGTTGTTGTAAGGAGATCATGCACAAAGATTATTTTCAGGTGGAATGCTTCAACTGTTTCTTCTCCATCAGCAGGTCCTCACCGACTGAAGAGCACCACGTGCTGCTAAAAACACCGACATGAATGATAAGCTGCTTTTAGGGCTCAGTATGAACACACATTCTGTTACACCAGTTATTATGAGATCAACTGTATTTGCAACTTTCATATATAATGACAGTTCAAGACGTTTAGAAACTAAAGTATAGCAACTGAAAATGAACACGGACACATTCAAAAGGAATTAGCTCAGCACTAGTCTAACACCTCTATGGGTGGAGCACAACAGTGAATCCTGTTGCCCCGTGTAATTAGTAATTAGTGGACGAAACAATATGAAATTATAACATTACACATTTCCTGTGACATAAAACACAACACCTCCTGCTGACCGCACTGCAATAAAGGCTGCTCAGAAATTAAAGGAACGCCTTTTAATGAGAGTTCAGCATCAAGTCAGTGAAATCTGTGGGATATTGATGAGGTCAGTAAGTATCAGAGGGGGGTGTTAATCAGTTTCAGCTGTTTTGGTGTTCATGAAATAAATAACAGGTGAGGGCCAACAATGAGACCCCCCCCCCCACCAAACAGGAATGGTGTTACAGGTGAAGGACACTCACAATTTTCCCTCCTCATCTTTCTAGTTGTGCATTTGGCTAGGGTCAGGGTCACTGCTGGTAGCATGAGGCCATACCTGGACCCTACAGAGGTGCACAGGTAGTCCAGCTCCTCCAGGATGACACATCAAAATGGTGCCATTGCCAGCAGGTTTGCTGTGTCTCCCAGCACAGGTGGAGATTCCAGGAGACAGGCAGTTCCTCTAGGAGAGCTGGACAGGGCCGTAGAAGGTCCTTAACCCATCAGCAGGATCAGTATCTGCTCCTTTGTGTAAGGAGGAACAGGATGAGCACTGCAGAGCTACGAAAAGACCTCCAGCAGCCACTGGTGTGAATGTCTCTGACCAAACAATCAGAACAGACTTCATGAGGGTGGCCTCAGGACCCGATGTCCTCTTGTGTGCTCACTGCCGGGTGCTGTGGAGTCTGACCGGCATTTGTCATAGAATACCAGAACTGACAGGTCCACCACTGGCACCCTACGCTGGTGCAGTGGGTCCTGGGTTCCTCCTGGTGTATGGCAATGCTGGGCCTCGTGTGGTGAGAGTATGCAGCCAGTTCCTTGAGGATGAAGGAATTGATATCATCGACTGGCCCCCATGTTCGCCTGATCTAAATCCAATAAAACCCCTCTGAGACATTATGTTCCAGTCCATCCAACACTGCCAGGTTGCACCTCACACTGTCCAGGAGCTCAGTGATGTTCTGGTCCAGCTCTGGGAGGAGATCCCACCGAAACGTCGTCTCATTAGGAGTCAGGATGTTGTCAGGCAACAGCACACAAGCTTGTGGGGGCCATACAAACTACTGAGCACCATTTTAAGTTGCTGCAGTGAAGTTTCAGTAAAATGTTCCAGTCTGCTGCATCATTTTTTCACTTTGATTTTCAGGGTGTCTTTGAATTCAGCCTCTGTAGGTTGAAGAGTAGCAAAATCAATCATTTTGGTACATTCTGAGAAGAAAGCAAGCACTGATGAGCTGTTACACGAAAAGGCCTTAAACAGACGAGGGAGGCACTGTAAAGAAAAATCCATTGATAACACCCAGCCAAGTAAATCTTTCCCAGAGGTACAAATATTATTATCAAAGTCTACCACACAGAGAATGTTCATAGTCAGGTACAAGCGAGTGGTCTGGGTCATGAACAGAAAGGCCACATGGACAGACTGAACTCTCAGCCTCTGCCAGAACAACCGGAGGAAGAAAGCATAGAGAAGGCTTGGAATGGCCTATGATCGCTGACATACTTCAGGTGTGATACAATGTGATGCATGGGCATGGATGTTTTCAGCAGCCCTGGGTAATTAGTGTCTATTAAGGATGGTATGTATTTACATGTAGCTCAAAACCTGAGCCGAGTTCTTGTGATGATGTTGGTGGCTACTATCATCAACCTCGTTAACACTGTGTGACAGGCTATTGTAAAATAAGACTTACTATGATAAGATATTAATTTAATTGAAATTATGGCATTCAGATTCTTGTCACCAATGGCTGCTCTCTGGAACCAGCTAGTAAATCTATGGTTTTGTGATTGTTCTAGCTTCCATCTAACCTGGATGGATGTCATTTCTATGAGTCTTCTTTGCTTTACTTGTCACCAGTCTAGAGGGTGTGTTGGGGGGTGTTGTTTTGCGGCTTTTCAGACACTCAGCCTGCAGCCATGTCTGATAGATTCACAGACTGTGGAATTCAACCAAACCCACTGCCCCTTTCCTCCCTCTGCTCAGGCGTGACAGGAGTGGACAGCTGAGGTAATCCTCTGCCGCAGATGCTCCGAGTGCCGATATCTAAGACATGCTCACAGGTTTGATCTCTCTCTCTATCGTTCTGTAATGTGTAGAGCCCGTGGTCTTTGGGGAAGTAATCCTGGGCTCTTACACCACGGCCCATGTAGGCCCCTGACTGTCAGCAACACATTTTTGTCTCCACCCTACGCACACATATTGAAACGCACACACAGGCAGCATCAGTGACACCTCGAAGTTAAATATACCATGAGTGGCAACGACAGGTGAGCAAGTTTCCTCCGCAGACATGTACTCAGCTGGCTCGGACATAGGAGGTCACAGGGTGTGTGTGTGTGTGTGTGTGTGTGTGTGTGTGTGTGTGTGTGTGTGTGTGTGTGTGTGTGTGCTGAAGGAATGGAGGGGGCGGTGTTCGAGTGTGTGGACTACCTTTGCTGCTCAGCGCAGAGAGCTCAGATCCAAACGCTGCCCAGTTGTGGGTCCCCCCTCTCCTAAGCCAGCTGGTCTGGCTTAAACTTCTTGTTTTTGCTTTCTGCTTTTTGTTTTATAAAAAGAATCCGTTCTTGTTTGATACAAGGGATTGACCGAGCAAACCCACAGCTGGAGCTGCTGGGGAACCTTCCAGGCGAAGGCCGAACCAAAAGCACTGGTAAGTTAGCTGGAGAAACGTGTCTGTTTGTGAGGACAGTGATGGAGAAATGGAAGGACTGAATGAAACTGGACCGTTCCTGCTTAGAAGAAGGCAAACATGGTTATTACACGGGAAAAAATGATTGGCTCCAAAGATAGAAAGTGAATGCTTCCTGTGATTAAGGATGAAATGATGGCAGCTGAAACAAACAGTAAACATGCAAAGTACACACATCCATCTGAGGCAACGTGGACGCTGATTTGAAGTTGCTCTTTTTTTGGATACTAATATTAAAGTATTCCTTGAGTAAAACTGTTCAAAAAGTTATGAAAATAATCTATTATTGGAATGTTGTGTGAAGAACATTTTAATGTTAAAGCTAGTAGACATGGTGCTCGTCTTTGTTATTTTATAGACTGTGTGGTTTAATTATTAACATAGCAATGTTTCATAAATTCATTGTTTTTGTATGTGTGTAAACACACACACACACACACACACACACACACACACACAGTTTATTGATTACAAAATCGGTATACGTAAAGTAAAATTTTTGAAGTTTTGACTCTCAGTGAATGTTATAAAATTACGGTGAACATATGTAGTGTGTTTTTGTTTTTTATAATCAGACATTTTATTGCCTTCAAAAACCAAAAGAGCCTTTATTTTTGTTACAGATTGGAAATACGGAAACGAGAATGTGAGTCGAGGAGTCTATAATTATATAATTTGATGACTGTAATGATGTCAGCTTTTAAGCTGATAAACTTATCTTAATGGTATCTGAAGGATTTTGGCAGTTAGTGTGGAGAAGCAGCGTGGTATGTACTTCCCATTTTTATCAGTCTTAAGAAAAAAACTAGACGGTTAAATTCACAACTGAGAGAAAAAGTAAACAGACAAATCTAAAAAAAAATAATAAAAACAATCAGTGAATATATACAAATAAAAGGTTAAAAAATGGTAAATGGACCGGTTCTTATAATGCTTTTCTGTGCTACACGAGCACTTTATACAGCATGCCTCACAAACACACACAGACACACAAGCATCACGAGCAACCTTGCCCAAAGTACTGCAAGATACTGAATGATACTGGAGGGGGATACTGCAGGGATCAAACCATCAACCTGCCAGTTAGCAGATGGCCTGGCAGATCCACCCTCCAAAAAAGGACTTGATGAGTCCGAAGACAAATGCTTGTCTGTGTTGGGTTTCAGTCATTTTCTACCTAGTTATACACAGAAAAAAAATGTTTCTGGCTTGCTTAAGATTCAGTGTATAATATTGTACAGTGAGATCTGCAAAAATGAAATGTCTAACTCTGTCTGCCTGTTTGCTACAGGTAGTTCACAGCAGGTTATCACAACTAGAGATCTTAAAGGCCACCGTAACTGTCATAGTCTATTGGCTGCAGACTCGGAATAAAAGCTAACAGGTTTATTTAAAATGTAACAAAGGCCAGATTTTGACAGATGACGAGTTTCCAGTTTGCAAATCCAAGGCTCCAATACAGACAGAACCACAGATAAATCTCTCCACAGGGAAAACGCTGGTGAGTTCATTATTCCCAGGTGTGAAGGACTGCAGGCCAGAAGCAGAGGTAGGACTAAGTTTGGCCACCAAAACATGCATTGATGGAGGAGATGATTTGATTTCTAACTGGATGGCAGGTGAACTTGGAAGTATGTGCCCAGTGGATGACCTGAGAACGGACACTAAAGGAACAAGAAGGAGGTTAAGAGGTCCGCTACCTGGGCTGGGCTCATCTTTCTGGGCATTCATAACCAAAGACTCCATCTCCCAGGTGAGACGATCCAGTGATGCAGGATGGTGGTGTTCACTGAGATAGTGTCAGAGGTGGAGAACTGACATAACAGAGCATCCAGTTTGACTTTGGGAGCCAGGTCTGTAAGTGATTGTGAGGTTAAAAGGAAGGCCCACCTGGCTTGATGGGCATGGAGTCTTTTGGCTGCGTTCAGGTAGGCGAGGTTTTTGTAGTCAGTCCGTACCACAGATGGATGCTCATCTCCCTCCAGCCAGTGGTGCATTCTCCAAGGGCCAGTGTGACTGCTACCCACCCATGGGTGCTACGTCATAGTTACCCTCTGCAGGGGAGAGATGTCAAGACAAAAAGGCACAGGGATGCAGTTTACCTTCCTTTGTTGAGACAACAGCTCTGATGCCTGAATCGGAGGCGTCCACTTCGGTAATACACTGCTTTGAGATATCGGACTGGACCAGAACAGGCGCAGAGGCAAACGGTTCTTTCAGTGGAACTCTGGAGATGTGAGAGTTGTTAGTGATAAAGCAAGGAAGCAAATCCAAGGAATTGCTGGAGGAGTTTTCGGGTTGCATGAACTGGCCAGTTCCACACAGCTTGGACCTTTGCCGGGTCTGCTTTGATTTGTCCTCTATGATGTAACCGAGGAATTAAACTGAATCAACGTGAAATTCGCACTTCTCTTGTTTTCCACCAGGCGCTGCAGAACCTGGTGATGAGTATATCGAGTATACCGTCAGCAAAACATAAACCAGTTCTTGTAATCACAGAGGATATCATTAACTAAGGTCTGTAAAACTGCAGTGGCATTGGTGAGACCCAATAGCATTACTAGGTATTCAAAATGGCCAAGATGCTATTGAAGGCTGCGTTTCATTTGTCTCCATCTTTGATTTCGACCAGGTGGTAGGCATTCCGTAGGTTGAGTTTGGTAAAGATGGTGGCTCCCTACAAAGGTTCAAAAGCAGATGAGAGAAGTCATCTGCTAATGGATATTTGTTTTTAATAGTGATATCATTCAAACCTCAGAAGCTGATGCATGGACAGAGGGTCTTTTTCATTTCAACAAAGAAAATATCCTGCTTCGAGAGGGGATGATGGCCATATTATTCCTGCTGCAAGAGATCAGGCTTGGATAGGCTCTATAATCTGCTAGTGGGGAGAGGAGCACCAGAAAGCAGATCAATGGTGCACTCGCAGAGATGGTGAGGGAGCTAAGTTCTTTCTAAAAAGTTCCTCAAGATCATGATAAACTTGGGGAACAGATGACAAGTCGCCTGGTTCGGATGACACAAGGTAAAACAGACTCTCCAAGAGGTTGATTGCAATGGCTGCTCCAACCTGAGACTGTATTGCAATACCAGTCTCTGTGGATTGTGCTGACTTATCCAAGAGCGACCTAGGACCGGAGGAGTGTTTGGAGCTTTGAACATAATCAGTTCAGAGAGGTTACCGGAGAGGGAAAGAGTTACAGGCTCGGGTTGGTGAGTGATGTCCAGAAGGCGAGTTCCATCCAAAGCTGACATCTGTCACCATTCCCCTCCAGGGGAATGTGAATTTCAGTTGCCAGGCCGGGATCTAGGAAATGTTGTTCGGCACCAGAGTCAATTAGAGCTTGGAGCGAGAGTGAGAAACAGTCTGGGAGGTGATCTTAGCTGAAAGCAAGAATCTTGACAGGGAATTATTTATTTTGCACATTTACTGCCTGGCACTGTCTTTTTGGCCACTGCGGGCAGGTTAAACAGAATGTCCCTTCCTCCCACAATAGACACACTCACCTGTGGTGACTCTTCTGCGTCTCTCTCCTGGAAAGTGACCAACTCAGCCGAATTGCATCGGCTGCACTTATTCCTCTGACCCAGGTCTTCCGGAGAAAGCCAGAACTGCTCGGTTGTAGTCTCTGTGACACTGATGTTCCTGAATGGGATTGTCCATTCTGATGCACATGGAAATTACTGAATCAAGTGTGTTAGGTAAGTCTTTAGATGCTAATTCACTGGGAAACGACAGATGAAGGGTTAGAAGACTGAGCAGGCTGAGAAGCAGAGGACGTGAACATACCACCAAGTTCATCGATCTCCTGAAACATCACGTCCTGCTGTCCTGAGATGTGACGAAGCACATTTCCATCTTCTTCAAGGGCGAAGGAGCGACAAACAGAGTCAGCTGAGTTATTCGGCCTAATTGTTCAGCCATTGTCTGTGATGCAGGTGAGTTCATTCATCCCAGGTGTGCAGGAGCAGAATAGCACCTGACACACACACGCACACACACACACACACACACACACACACACACACACACACACACACACACACACACTTTATTTATCTTCTTTTTACATTTATTGAAGTTTTCATGTAGACATTACACTTCACAGTTTACAAAAAGAGCTTGTCAGTGCTCTCTGCTGGACACACAATATAAACCAAGACTCACTGTGTTTTTGTTCTGTCCTGACACACAGAAAACATCTGTGCAGAAAATGCTACACACAGATGCCACGCAACGGAATAAAAACAGTAAAGACAATTTTAAAAAAAAAGATCTGTGTGTAAACAAATCTTATAATAATAAAATGGTACGGTCTCTTCCTCCGCCTCTGTGACTGAGCCGGAGGGGTCTTCAGTATCCAGATTTCAAATTCCAAATTCTCCCCAAATCTAATTTCAGATCCCATCAGTCTTTAGTTTAATAACACCAAAGTCACCATCATTCTGTGTGCAACACGATACAAACTCAACAAATACTGATTCATTTTTTTCGAGCAGATTTGTGTTGCTGTTGTATTTTTAAGGAGTAGACAAGGACAGTTCCTGATGACCAAACGCTGCTTTTGAATTGCACATAACGTGTATATGTGTGAGAAACAGGAGAAGAGGACGGATGTGAATGACTCTGTAATGTCTTCGTTGTTTTTTACACAGTTTTAAATGCTTTATGGGGAAACTTTGCTCGTTCTCTCGTTTCTTCTTCTAGAACTTCCTCCTCTCCCTTCAGCCTTCAAATGTGCTCCCAGTATGAGCTGGAAATATGAATTTGTAAAAGATCATCTGTCAATGAAACAATCAAGCTCTATAATTCCTCTGTACAATTAATATATGATCTTGTACCTGCTACATTTAGCCAGCAGTTAAATAGATTTTTGCACAGAATGACCTTTTAAAATTATACATAGTGCAGGAACACATACCTAGTTGTATGCAAAAAGCAAACAATGACATAAAATTTTTGCCATCAGGAATAATGATGTAAAAATATAACAGATGGTGCTTCTATGGAAATGAAGGTGTTTTAATTTCCATTTACTTTCTCCATAAGTTGTTTGGCCTAAAAATGGGACTGAGAGTCTGAAAAGTTGAATTCAGTTTGGCTCCCATTTAAGCCAGCTTTTTTCTGATTGGCTGCCCCTGATAAACAAAAGATTTGAACAGCAGGTGGAAGTCTGTGCTCACAGCCAGAGCTGGTGACCCCATTAGAGATATGCACTCTGCATCACATCATTTATGTCCAAGAGTAGAAAAAACTGCACCCTGAAGCCTGAGCTTTTTGCTCAGGGACACTTGTACATACAGACGTGGACAGAATTAATGGAACCCACAACGGTCGCTGAAATAACTTGAAACTGACA
>JAMQGT020009992.1:0-29042 GCA_024447675.2 Pterophyllum scalare
CGGTTAGAACATGGTCCATGATGCTGTGGAACACAGAGCAGAGTCATTTCACATATTTACTCCAACATTCTGTCTATTGCTGATCTCAGTGAAGCAGCAGGGGGCACTCCTTCCCTGTCTGGATTTAATAATTTATTGCCGGGCAGCACGGTGGTTAGCACTGCTGCCTCACAGTTAGAATGACATCTAGAAGGTCTGGGTTTGATTCCACCTTGTTCTCCCCGTGTCTGCATGAGTTTTCTCCGGGTACTCCGGTTTCCTCCCACAGTCCAACATGCAGTTACTGAGGTTCGGTTAACTGGTGATTCTAAATTGCCCATAGGCGTGAATGTGAGTGTGAATGGTTGTCTGTCTCTCTGTGTTAGCCCTGTGTCAGCCTGGTGACCTGTACAGGGTGTACCCTTCTGACAGCTGGGGCAGGCTCCAGCCACCCTGCGAACCTGAACAGGATAAGTGGAAGAGAATGGATGGATGGATGTTATCGCTCTCAACTACAACCTCGATTGCAACTACATGCAAATGACCAATTATGCAAACTAGGTGTTGACGTCATATAGCGACTTTTAGGACAGCCAATAGCTACTTTCCTTACTGAGGAGTTGGAACAGTGTCGGAACTCATCACAACCATAACAAAGAAAATGATGCGCTGGGGGTGTAAACGCTGATCCACACGCACTTATTTATTTGTTATTTTTTGGTGATTACACTCCAGACCAGTTGGTGGCGATAGTGCACCAGTTGTTTGTTTGCCACCAGCCAGGAGAAGAAGATATTCCAACCTGCCCCGCTGCTGCCTGACATAATCGGGCTGCTGCAGTCAGGTGCGAGAGGTTACGTGAGCACTTTAGCGGAGACAGAGTGCGGTCTTCACCCTTCAGCTCTCCACGATGAGCGGCATGCGGACCATGCTGAGCTTCGCCGTTCTGCTCGGTGGGCTGGGGGTCGGCTACGGGATGTGGTCTGTGATATCTCCAGGAGAGGAGAGGCGCAGAGAGAAGATCAAGGTGATTCAGAACTGCACTCAGAGTCTTTGTTGCGCGGAGTGTGCATCGTTTGTGTGTTGATTGTTCTCTCGCAGTAGTTAGAAACTTTGTTGCTGTTGTTGTTCCACGAACAGTGCGGACGTTGACATACAGTCTGTTTTTCAAACTTTATTAACAACACTAACACGAGACAGTAGCCTCCAAATAATAATGCTGTCCTACAGTGACTGATCTCCGTCTGCACCTCAGTTATTTTGCAATATTCATGTCGGGAAGTTTGATTGGCAGAGGTGGCAAAAGTAGACATTATGGACTTTAGTAGCAGTACAGACACTGTGCAGAGAAAAAGAGAAATGTAAAAAGCTCTGTCTGTTATGGTCTGCGTTGTAGAGGGTGACTTTGTCTCACCTAAACAGAAAGATGAGTACATTCTGGGGTTACAGTGGGATTCAGCAGGTGTGTGTGTGTGTGTGTGTGTTGCTAGTTTAATTTTTTGACTATTTTAGCTGAGTTCCATCCCCTGCACTGACAGTGTGCTGTTTATACCTTACCTAACACTGACCATGAAGACCACAACCACGTGCACCAGTCTAACACAGAGATTTAATATAATTTCACCACAGTGCAGCAGACTAACCTGTTTGTTCTGCAATAACATAACTTCACATCATGTACAGATCCAATATCTCACAGAATAATGAGGATGTTACATGTAAGCCTTACATTTCCAGTTTATCAAATGTCACTGAGCAGTTCTTGCCTTTCCTGCTCTTCTTCCTCTCCTCTTTTCTTCCATCTTTCTCCATCTCTGAGGGAACTTCTCTCTCTCTCTCTCTTTTCTCTCCCTGGAAATACAGCAGCTGGATCTTTAGCTACACTGTGTGACAAACTGCACACAT
Organism: Pterophyllum scalare; assembly: GCA_024447675.2. NCBI lineage: Eukaryota > Metazoa > Chordata > Actinopteri > Cichliformes > Cichlidae > Pterophyllum > Pterophyllum scalare. The sequence continues at coordinate 1,885 of JAMQGT020009992.1, forward strand.
ACAGTTTGTGTGTTTGCTGATGCATTTGAAACTACCTGCCACAACCCGTCACTCCCGTTAGTTTCGCTCCTCTTCTGTAGTGCTAGATAGATGCGAAATACCACGACCACGGCACGGGGACGTCAGCCCTCGGCACGACCTACTGTAACTCCCGAGTGCAGCACTATAAATGATGCATAAATTATGTGGTTTTGTTCTTTTATGTCTTTATATGTGATTAGCCGTGGGGATGGATACGCCAATACAGTTGCTCCTTATGTGTTACTGTTCCGCCCATTCGGTCTCAGATCAGTTTGATGTTTGAATGCATGCATTTACCGGAAATAAAAACGTCCCTCAAACGTCTTAAACCTAAAATAATGAGCCTGTTTTGAAAATGTAAGGAAAGGCTTACACTGGAAGGCTTTCCTGTCTTGTTCAGATATTTACACCACAAGTGTCAGTGGAAAACACTCACTTGTTGTAAGAATATTGTTAACAAATGTGTCACCTGCCTTTCACACAGCTTTTTAACAGTGGGAACATTTGAGTTTCTGGTTGTGCTGGATGTGAGTGAGGATCAAGTTAAGGCGGCAAATGCATTTTCTATGAAAACCTATAGATAAGTAATAAAATAAGATGTATTTATTTAATTACACTCTGGATCTCAGCGTTTAAGTGAATGGATGTTCATAAGCCACAGCTGAAATAATAGGTCGTGCACCTCCTTGCAATAAATAGAAGAATTAGTATTAAAAACATTAACTTGTGTGACACGAGGCTGAGCCCAAATGACTTGGGCCCTTTCAAAATCAGAACCCTGGCGTTGTGCCTGCTTGCAGCACCGTGTTCATGTACTGTCGCCACTTGACTTGACAGACTTGAGTATTTTTTCAGGACATATTTTAACGTGCACCAATCAGCCGCAACATGAAACCCACCTGCCTAATGCAGTGCACAGCTTTGCTGTGTTGTCAGAACATCTCTGAGCCATCAGACCACAGAGCAGTGGTTGCAGGGTGTGGTGCTTTCTCCCTTTCTCCCTGCAACAACCGATTATTTTAGTAATGAAATATTCTATTGATTTTCCCATTGATTAATTGAGTGATTGGATAAGAATGACAGCTGGGATAGGCTCCAGCCTCACAGATGGATGGAATTATATCAGGTCATTTTGAGCGAGAAACAGGATTTTCTGTCACAAGTTAGAGGCTGCAATCAGTTTTTGGCAAAGTGATTTTATATATAATGTATTTATCAGGGTAAAAACTGTCATTGACATTAAAAATGTGTTTTTAGAGAGCACACTTTTTAAAATATTAATACAATTTAACTAATTTAACCTCTTCAGTCACTGCTGCATGCACAATTGTGTATGTCACTTTCTATATTCGTATATTATGCTAAAATATTCAGTTTCTGACAACTTCTACCTAAAAAGATTATGTAGGCAGAAGATGAATTTATTTCCACCAAAATTCCTGTATCGTGACCTAAGGGCATGATGATTATATTTTATATGAATCTAAATCTGTATATTGTTACAAAATCCTTAAAATAACTATGCTCTGGTACACCCCATGCCCCCTTTAAACTCACCTGAGTGCAGGAAGGAGGGTAGTGGAATGTAATTATACTGTATACTTTTCTTAAGGCATGAGTGTATTTAAACGTTGCAGTAACTGTGATTTGTATCTGCCTCTTGCTGTACTGCCCCTCAGAACCTGCCTGAATCAAATCCACTGCGAATGGAGGAGACGAGACGGAGGAACACTCTGGTGATGCAGGCGCTAAAGGATGCTGCTGAAACCAGTGACAATCTCGCAAGAGAATTGGGACCGTCAAAATAGACGGGCTCCGCGGTTCTGTGACCTGTTTGCAGAGACTTTATGCTGCAGCGTGTTTGCATAAAGATGGACATTGTGTTATTGTAAAAACAAGTTGTCTGATATACTGCTGTCATTGCTCAGGAAAACAATTTAAGTGGATTTTAAAATATTAAAACTCTCCAAACAAACACTCATGTTTTCTTTTAGTCAAAGCTTGGTGAGGGACAGGACATGCTATGATAAGCAGTCACATGTTTGCATGTAGAGGGTGGTGCAGTGGTTAGCACTGTCGCCTAACAGCAAGAAGGGTCTGTGTTCAAACCCAGCCTGTGGAGTGTACCCTGGCCCTTGACGTGTGACAGCGTGGATGGACCCTGAACTGGATAAGCAGAAGAAAATGGATGGATGTACACATGTGCATTTAAATGACCAATGAAATGAAATTTCGGGTTTATTTTGCCTAGTAACACTTCCCCATGCACACTGGAGGAGCAAGCAATCAAAGCGTCTGGTTTCTGATTAGTCTATGACCCACTCTGCTTCCTGGGTGACACGCGCTCACAGGGCAACATGGCAAAGTGATTTCATTTGTAGGAGTATGAAATTTCAATGTATCAAACTTAAGAAATAAATATACACCAACCTTTTATAACTTTTTATAGTCCTTTTATAATCATGTATTCCCTTTTTTGTTACAGTAACTTAAATGTGTTTTGTCCGATCATCTTTGAGTTTCAGCAGTGATTCTTCCACTGCCACACATTTCCTGTGGGAGATATTCTGTTATGTAGAGCCAGTCAAAATGTGGTGCCAAGAGGGACCCTTGGTTACCCTGTCCCCCCACCAAACAATATTAGAAACCTGTCGACAGATTTCAGGAAAACAATATCCAAGAATCTTGCAGAATCCAGTCTTTTGCAAGAAGGACAGGCCAAAATCCCCAAAACAAGACATGGAAGAGTTTTAGCTGCTATGAAGGGAGGAATTACTGGGTACTCACTATTCCGGGCGCTCCTCAGTCCCTGTCGTTTTGAAACAATAAAATATGGGAATTAAATGAAATCTCTGTGTTTAAATGCTGATTAAGATGGTAATCTTAAATTTAAATGTATTATTTAAAATAATGGCCAAATAAATTATACAATATTCATTATTGGAGATACTACCACTGCTGAATAACAGATCATGTTCTTTAATCACACTGTCTTTACTAAAAATCAGTTTTTATGTCTAATTGGAAATAATTCCAAACAATGTCACACGTACACACGGAATAAATACATGTTCCACATGTAGGTTGGGAACTTTTTCCTGTTTTAGTGGGAAAAAGAATGGTACCGCATCTTATACAGTAGGCGGCGGTATTCACCCACTGCGAGAGTTTAGAGTCAGTAAACCGAAAGAAGAAGAGGAAGATGCGCGTTCTCGAAAGGTACTTCCTTTTCCCGCATCGGAAAGTCAGTCAGCTTTCCGCTTCCTGTCTGGAGATCAACTGTGCAACATCACATAATGTAAGCATTACCAGTTTACAACAAAAATACTGAAAACTTGTGTTTGTCGAGGGTTTTGGTTTAACAGAGGAACCAAAACTCTGTTTTGCCGTCGCACTGCTATGGCGCTGCAGTACGACGGCTTAAAAGCGCTACAGTCGAGCCCGACGAGATGGTGCGCGCGGTGGCTGCGGCGCGCTTCACACGGCGTTTAGCCTGCTAGCTAACGTCCATGCGGGACAGCTGCTCGGCCACGCTCTCATTTTGGTGCGACGTCTCGCATGAGCAGCGTTAGCAGCTTGGGGAAGATTTTCCGGAGTGTCTGGAGTCAAACGCAGAAAGAAAAAAAAAAAGTGCGCCGACGTCACAGCGCCTTAGCGCATTACCAGCGATCCAGCGGAAGCCTTTATGCAGCTTCAGATTACGTGTGCAGCCTGAATTAACCCACAGCATGTAAGACTAGCTCTAGATATGCTTCACAGGCGAGTCACAATGAGAAGGTGCCATAAATTTTATATGTGCACACACAGAGTACCAGTCAAAGGTTTGGACACACAGCCGTTGGGGAAATGTGTTACTGTATATTTAAGAAATCGACATCCTGGCGCCACGGATTAATATATGTGCGTGTCCCAATACTGCAGCCCTTCAACACACAGAGCATCTCCGTGGGCGCCTTAGGTTTGGCCTCGCTGTTTTTGAGAACAACAAAAGAGTTTAAAGTGATGAATGGCAGCATTTTGTTAGTTGCGCAGTAAAGAGCGAGCACTGCCAGCTCACCAAAGGTTTCTCATGTACCTGTCCTATGCAGGTGTGCACGAGAACTTACGAGTCTGCTTGGGTCTGAGTGTTGTAATTTTAATCATCAAAGGATGAACACGGTGTTTTCAGCAGACACCTGCGTCATTTCACATTTTTGTGACTGCACAGATGCTGCAGTGCATTTCACAAATCATGCGTGCGGACCCCAAGTGGACTTGAAATGAAGTAGGTGAGGAATGAGTGTTCATCTGTGGTGGTGCGGCTTTCCACGTACATATCCATACTGTAATCGGCACCTGATTGGAACTGCAGTATGTTTCTGTAAACAGACCTGCCACAAGCTCCGTACAGTGATGGTGTGATAACCAGACTGTATGAATGAGTAAAGTGTGTTTTTAGACCAAATCGTATGACAAAATGTATGTGATATAATATATAAAACATACAAATCATTTTTTTTCTTTACAAAGCACACTTTAAATAGAGAAATTCATATTTAGATTGGTGTTCCAAAACAGTGTAGACCGAATATGAGGCCTCAACGGTGACGTTTTCGTCCGTTAAAGAACCAAATCCCGTGGCTAAAATGTTACGCCAAGTGACTAGTGATATTGAAATCTGTCAAATACTAATGCATACAAATATGTTGTTATTATTATGGATTCTCATGTCAACACTGGTTCTAAAGCCAAGGTGGAGCTTCTGTTCTTTAACATTTGTGATGTGTTCATTTTGTATTATTGGTTTGGGTTATTATTATATTTTAAGATCATTTGAAAAAAGATGTTTCACATCTCCACGAACAGTGAATTAAATAATAAGTTATTTTGAATCCCTGTTTCAGCAGAATGCCAAAATCAAAGGAAGTGCTGTCTTCCACATCTGGAAGTGACTCTGACAGTGAAGTGGAGACGAAGGTTTGTACTTTAATATTTTGATTTGTGTGTCTCATCTTGTAAAATTTGAATATAAATTGAAATTAGAAAATGTAGGTGACTGACAGTGACTACCTTCAAAGGCTCAGAGCACATCTGGTTAAATGAGTACAGAAGATTAGCAGCTCTTTTGCTAGACCTCAAGACCTTTGATGGCAAAAAGGTAAAAATCTATTTACATCTGAGTGGAGAACTCAGCCAGTTGTGGGTAGAGCAAAAATATGTAGGTGCTGTTTGTGAGTACTGAAGCTCATCTGAGTTCATGGTAATGCTCCTCCACAACCGTTGCAGTGAAATCTTCACCTTGGCTGACTGTGGTTAGTTATCGTTTTTGTGCGCTGTCTGGACCATGAATCAGATATATTTTCTGCCCTTAGTTAATATGTGGTAAGTTGCTGAAAGTGTTTGTCTTGAAGGCAAAGAGAAAGAAGCCAAGTGCACCAGAGAAACCAGCCAAGAAAGCAAAGAGTGGGGAGAGTTCCAAGCCAGGGGGTTCATCCAAGGGCAGCGGTAATGGTGACGACAACATGTTCCAGGTAGGTGCCATATGTATTCTCTAATTTTGGCTTTTCAGGTAGAAAAATTGTATTTTTTTTATTGTTTTTAAATTTCGGCACTAATTAAATGCATTTAAATCAGTTCTGTTACTGTCATAGACTCGAGTACAGATCATGTTTTTGGTTGGCTGCTTTAATCATGTTAATGATTAGATGTTAACTGGTAGTTTATATATTTTAAGCCTCTGTAAAAATAAGCGCTAAATAGCAAAAATACATTTATGACATTGTGAATTTCTGTGGAGCAGTTATAAGATATTTTGATGGAGCCTTTCAGGCTAGAGATTTGGATAAACAAACAACCAAAAATCCCAGAAATATGTAACATTTATAATATGTAACAGCCACTTTATTTCTTGCAGATTGGAAAGATGAGATATGTCAGTGTCAGAGACTTCAAGGGTAAAGTCCTGATTGACATAAGAGAATACTGGATGAACCAAGATGGGGAGATGAAACCAGGGAAAAAAGGTAGTTACAAGAGCAAAGCCTGCTTATACTGTAGCTGTGTTTTAATGATTAGGATCAGTGGTATACACTCAGGACATGTTTATCTGAAGCAGCACACTGGGGCTGGGAAAGGTGGCTTATTGGTGTTTATTTCTTGTAGGGATCTCCTTGAATCCTGAACAGTGGAACCAACTGAAGGACCAAATCTCAGAAATTGATGACGCCATTAAGAGAATATAAGCATTCCTTTCAATGTTATCTGTTGAACTAACTCAATATGTTGGCTAATTAATTTTGTAAAAAAAAAAAAAAAAAAGCCTGGGATTGTTTTCTAATGGATTTGTTTAATTTGTAGTTTATATATCTAGTTGTCTGCATATTCTGGGTTTGTGTGTGAAACCTGTTTTTTGAGCTATGGTAGTAAAGGTGTGGGTGGATGAGTAGGTAGACGGTCATTATAGTTGGTGGGTAGGGTACACCAATACAGTAATGTTTTTGTATTATGTAATAAAAACAAGGCACTAGCTTAATGTTGTTTTTCAATCAGTGCGCAAGTTCATATTCACAGTTTGATTATCATCTAGATAGAAATCCTCACTAAGTTATTTTTAATACACACTGCAGTCACAATTAGATATTTAATGCATAGGTGTCAGTATTGTTATGCCTCATCAGCCAAGCTGTGGTGAGGCAGCCCCAAAGATGCTGCCAATGCAGTGACAGCATATCTGGACAGGAAAACACAATGGAACACTACCAGTCATGGACTGGCCTCGACAGAACAGCAAAAGTCAGCCAACATCCAAAGAGAGCTATTCCTGAAGACTGCTTAAAGGAAAGCCGCCTAAGAGAGTTCAGGCTGTGTGGAAGAATAAAGGTGGTCATACCAAATATTGACTTTGAGGCTTGTTTGAATTGTAAAAACAGTTTTTTTTTAAATTATATGCTGTGTTCCATGTATATTACACCAAATTACTACACCTCTCCCATTTTCTTGGCAAAATGTAAAGAACTGAGGGGTGACTCAAGACTTATGCACACTGTTGTACGTGCAGTTCATGGTGAGTTATGGGATGGAACTTAGGAGAATTGATGCCTGCAGCCAGTGGTATGAAAACAAGGCAGTAACCTGCAGTAGGCCTGTAGCAATTGCTTAGAGGACATATTGTTCCAGGAATAACTGCAGAAATCAAACGTGATAATTCAAGGACGCTGATATAATCACAGTAATGCAAATGTACCCTTTTAAAGAGCAGTTCAGGTAAATCTCAGGAGTAGTCATACACTAGAATTAGGATGTCAGAAAAACATCCTAGGTAAATAAAAACAAGCAGAACAATAAAGAAAACAGATTCTTGGCCTTTGCTAAAATTGTTTTTTTGGGGGGAAGGGAGGGGGGGTAACAAGAAAAACAATGGGATGGTGTATGGAGAATTCTTTCCTTGGCAGCCCGTGTGCTTCCAGCCCAATCCCATTTGGACTTCTTCCAAACTTACTGGCTAGAGCTTTGAATGCGTCAGGAAAAAACAGATTAGTCTCAAGTAATACATAATCTTCAGCTGGTTCATGGTGTTTGGGTTTTCAGCATTTTTTTGGTCCATTTTACTTTAAACAGATTTCAGCAATCTCATATGGTCAGACTACACCGTTTAACATGGGTCTCATAAATTTGGAAGGGTCTGTTCTGGATAGCAGGTTCAGTGAGTTTAACCCTGAAATGAAGAAAACTCGGCTTTCCATAAGAGCGAACTCAGACTCTGGATCCGTTACCTTGGCAACTGACTGACCCAGTCTGCTTGCTGGCAGTTTTTCAGTATCCTAAATTTCTCTTGGACTCCTCCACTTCTACTAAGGCTGACCAGCTGCTCTGTTTCTTCATTCATACAGGCAATGTCAAAGCACATGTCTGAACCATACACTGTATGAACATAACATTAATTTGCAGAAGTTAAACAGCTTTAGATAACCTGGTTAAGTATAAGTTAATACTGTAATTATATTGTAGGGTCTTTAGCTTATGAAGGGCCTTGAGACAGCTTGTGATTTGGTGATATATAAATCAAACTGAACCAAATTGAACATGAATACTCTGCTCTTGACCCTAACCCTAGAGATTACAGTCTGGGACACAATCCCTTTAAGCAACCACCTGCAACGGTAGGAAGGAAGAACTCACCTGTAACACAAAGAGACCAGGGGCAGCCATCTGCCACATATAGTTTGGGGAAAAAAAGAGAAGGCAGAAATACATATGACATAATCTGTTAGATGCCACAGAAAAATTTGTATTCCAAACCTGTTGCAAGTGGATGCTGGAGATTGCTGGTAGTGGCTGTGAAACTGATACATGTTATAATTATGTTACTTGCATTACAAAGGTTCTTCAGTTATCTGCATGCCTGGTAGATAGAAATGATTTTTCTTCTTGCGCACTTGCTGAGAATTTGGTGGTTTGAGTGTGGGAAGTGGAAATTGGTGGAGCGGTCTAAAATTTTTCAGGAATGGTAATATGGACATTACTCCTATTATTTTATTGCAGAAAAGGACAAGAGCACAATGGTAAGGTGCAAATTGTGTCTAGGACAGAAAGAACCACACAAATTTGGCTCTTTGCAAGCACACGGCATGTTAACACAAAGCTAGCCAAGGTTTATATTGTTAACTGGTAATTATGAGAATTATAGTGTTTTTTTTTTAGGTCATTTTCTAGAAACCTGTCTTTACTCTCATCAAGTATTTCCTTGAAAATTTAATAAAAAAACAAAACAAAAAACATAAACAACACAGACTATTGGCTATTAATTGTTAATACTACCCAGCCATATGTGAAGTGGTAATGCCAATATGTGACCCACTTACTTCAATACAAGAGCAGTGCATTTAGATCAGAGTAATGAGCAATATTACAAACTAACCACCTCCTATTACTAGTTTTAATTCCCTTTTACATAAATACATTTATGTAACTGCATACTTGTGGGTAATTTCAAACTGAATTTCTGTTATTACTGCGTCCTCCCTGCAGTACCTTCCACACTTTGGGAACCACTAGTGTAATACATTACCTATTTTTGAGTGTCAACCCTAACATTGTTGGCCATGCAGAGGTATATGATGCTGCACCTGAAAACCTACTTGCAGTCCCTTTGGTTGCTAGCAGACTGCGGTCATCCAATCCAATAAACGTAGACTGTTTGCCTTCAAAGTAAAAGTTGTGCCTTTTAAAACATGTTGGGTTCAGCAGTAAGGCTCAACTTTTACTTTGAAGGCGAGCAGTCTCTGCTTCCAGTTTGTGTCACACTTTTCCACCACTGCTTGGTGGTTAGTGAACATTTGCAGACTAGTTGGCATCTTCCACATTGCTGATGACGGCAATCTGTTAACAACCAAAGCCATCACAAAGTCAACCAATCACCAACTTGTCTTGGAATACACATTTTTTTCCTAGCAACAGTAGGTTACCCGAGGATTGCTGTGACTTATAGTATCACCCATCAGATAATTTTTTTAAATGCTCCAACAGACACCAACACCACAAAAATGTTTGAGAAGTCCCATTGAGTGACACAAACACTAGAGGTGATGCCTACAGACATCAGTTTCTACATTTGCCCATGTCAGCACTCTTGTCAATCAAAACAGTCACAACCTAACTTCAGACTTTAACAAAATTCAAACAAGTGAGTTATGAAAAAAATAAAATTTTACCAGAAATGTATCTAATGAAACCAAAAGTTTTTTTTTTTTTTTTTTTTATATGAGCTTGTAATATTTTATCTGAAATTGGGCATGCTATAGGGATTGAGTTGCTAATAAGGCCATCCTCAAGTGGCTATGCAAAGAGCTGCAGTTCTTTCACTTCAGCAGTGGCTTTATTTCTAAGCCTTGGAGGTTGCGGTTTGTTTGAGCCCAGCACAAATGTACTTGTAGACTCACATGTTCAGACAATGGAATTTGTTAAAAATTTAAAGGTTTGTCAGTTGTCCTTTGGGCCCACGTACGAAGACAATACAGTCACGTAAAAAAAGACAGTTTTAACAGGACTCTATGCAGTCGTGGAAAACTATAAGAACTAAGAGTGTAATTAGCAGCCAGATGGTGCTAATCAAATGCAGTTAATTAACTGATCTATAAAAGGAGAAGTTTTGGCAGTCTGCTGGGCTGGAGCATTCAGGTGTGTTAACTCACTCCCACAGTCTTCCCAGGCATGGATGTCAACCCAGGTTCAGACCCTGAAATGCTCAGAGAAATTGCAAAAAATCCAAGGTCAACACCTCATACTCTGCAGGCCTCAGTTAGCACATTAAATGTTAAAGTTCATGAGAATACAATTAAAAAAAAGGCATGACATTTGGTGTAGCACCACACTCTGCATCACTGTGCAGCTAGTGGCAACACACGTTATGCACTGAAAGCTCTCCCATTCTTTTAGCTGACACAATAGCCCATAGGACACGTGTCAGACTCAAGGCCCGGGGCCACATCCGGAATATTAATACATAATACATCACTGGGAAAGGAGGCAAATAAAATAATTTTTTTCAACAATATCTTCCAACACGTGAAAAAGTATAATGATAGTTTTCTTTACTGTATAAAATTGTGAATGTCTGCCAGAGTCCGCCAGGCCCACAGAACACATTGGAGACATGATGCTGCCTTCTCTAGTCACAGACAACACCTCATCACCTGTATACAGTGGGGAAAATAAGTACTAAAAAACCTGCCAATTTTGCAGGTTTTCCTGCAAAGAATGGAGAGGTCTGTAATTTTTAATTGTAGGTACACTTCAACTGTGAGAGACAGAATCAAAAACATTAAAAAATTCAGAAAAATTACATTATTTGATTTTTAAATAATTAATTTGCATTTTATTGTATGAAATGAGTATTTCATACAATAGAAAAACAGAACTTAATATTTGATACAGAAACCTTTGTTTGCAATTACAGAGGTTAGACGTTTCCTGTAGTTCTTGACCAAGTTTGCACACACTGCAGCAGGGATTTTGGCCCACTCGTCCATACAGATCTTCTCCAGATCTTTCAGGTTTCAGAGCTTTTGCTGGGCAACATTGAGTTTCAGGTCCTTCCAAAGATATTGGGTTCAGGTCTGGAGACTGGCTAGGCCCTCCAGGACCTTGGAGCCACTCCATGCTTCTTACGGAGCCACTCCTCAGTTGCTCTGGTTGTATGTTTTGGGACATTGTCATGCTGGAAGACCCAGCCATGACTTATCGTCAATGCTCTTACTGAGGGAAGGAGGTTGTTGGCCAAAATCTTGCGATACATGACCCCATCCATCCTCCCTTTAATACGGTGCAGCTCGTCCTGTCCCCGTCTGCAGAAAAGCCCCCCAAAGAATGATGTTTCCACTCCCATGCTTCATAGTTGGGACGGTGTTCTTGGGGTTGTACTCATCCTTCTTCTTTCTCCATACACGGTGAGTGGAGTTGATACAAAAAAGCTCTATTTTGGTCTCATCTGACCACATGACCTTGTCCAATACCTCCTCTGGCTAATCCATGTGGTCACTGGCGAACTTCAAATGGGCCTGGACATTTGCTGGCGTGAGTAGGGGGACCTTATGTGCCCTGCAGGATTTTAATCCATGATGGGATAGTGTGTAACGGTCATCTCAGACTGTCACCCCAGCTATCTTCAGGTCATTGACCAGGTACCCCCATGTAGTTCTGGGCTGATTTTTGACCTCTCTCAGATCATCCTTACCCCATGAGGTGAGATCTTGCATTTAGCCCCAGGCTGAGGAAGACTGACAGTCATCTTGTGCTTCTTCCATTTTCTAATAATTGCACCAACAGTTGTCTTCTTACCAAGCTACTTGCCTATTGTCCTGTAGCACATCCCAGCCTTGAGCAGGTCTACAGTTTTGTCCCTGGTATCCTTAGACAGCTCTTTGGTCTTTGGCATGGTGGAGAGGTTGGAGTGTGATTGATTGAGTGTGTGGACAGGTGCCCTTTATGCAGGTAATTAGTTCAAACAGGTGCAATTAATGCAGGTAATTAGTGCAGAATAAGAGAGCTTCTTAAAGGAAAACTGTTACACCCCACTACTGCAAGGTCTAGGGGGTCACAAAAACCTCTACCAAGCTTCCACTAACATAAGAGCTCTAACCAAAAGAAACCACAGCAGAACCAATGAACCACTTGCAGTATGAACAGCCCTAGTCCAGCAACCACACATGTCTGAGCCCAGTGGCCTAATGGCAGGGAGCACTGGCTGCTGGAGCCTTATATGCAGTCTCCCAAATGACTGCACTGGCGTTCAGCTGTCGCAATTAGGCAGGAATCTCCTGGAGAAGAGAGAGAGAAGGAGAGCAGCTCTCTTTCAAAAAGAGGCCAAAGGTCAGTGGCCATCACAAAAACTAACAGGTCTGTGAGAGCCAGAATTCTTGCCGGTTAGTAGTTGACCAAATACTTATTTCATGCAGTAAAATGTAAATTAATTGTTTAAAAATTATACAAGGTGATTTGCTGGATTCTACCTGTGTTTTAGATTCTGTTTCTCACAGTTGAAGTCTGCCTATGATAAAAATTACAGACCTCTCCATTCTTTGAAGGTGGGAAAACTTGCAAAATTGGCAGTGTATCAAATACTTATTTTCCCCACTGTATATAGACTGTATAAATTTACATTTTTTAAATAAAGTCAACTCACACACAATTATAACACTTCATATCCTCATTATTAATCTCAATCATAATTTTTGCCATTTTGGTTGCAATGATAGATCTTTTTTCTTTACTTCTACTATTTTTTTTACTACATACAATACCACGTTCCTACATTATTATACAAGAAAGTATAGAGAGAGTAAAAAGACTTGTTTGACATCTCAGCACATGCAGGCATTTGTGAAAATTATATTTTTCTAGCTGCGATCTAAACAGTTTTTGTCAGGGTCTGTGGATACAGACAGTGTGAAATGTGGAGGAGTGAGGATGCAAAAGCAGGATGCGTAGGGCAAACAGAAGTAACTTAAAGCAAACAAACAGAAAACCAAGCCGAACTAGAGTCCATAACAGTTCTGGGGGTCTGCCTGTCCATGGGAGAACACAGGGGAGAGGCAAAAGTTCCGAGCATCTGCCCGGCCACAGGTCAAGACCTTGAGAGAGTTTCTGAGGATGGAGAAACTCAGGCGGCTGGCTGTATGGCTAATGGCGGAGACACTCAGGGGGCTGGCAGCATGGCCGGTGGCCAGCATGGCCAGCATGAACCTGAACCTGAGCCACGCAGGTCAGGTCAGGCAAGGGGCCTGGACTTAGGACTTGGGACTGGATCGAGGGACCCGACTTGGGCCTGCTGAGCAGGCTGAGGGGGAATGACCTGGCCAGATGACACTAAGCTCACACCCATTTCCTCCAAAGACTGACTGTGCAGGGCTCACTGCTAAGTTTGCAGGCCACAGTTGAGGCTGGGACCTGGCCCAGAAGATGCAGATGAAATTACTTTAGCAGTCTCTGAAGAGGGCCCAGGTGAAACTACAGTCTGTAAAATTGCTGGCAATGAGTTGTTAGCAACCAGAGGAGCATGCATACATGCTTCACAAGCAGTGTCTGGGGAGGCCTGAGCACATGCACAATGATTTGAGTCTGGAAGTGTAGGCTATGGAATACAAATAGTCTCTGTACCTGGAGCAGAGGTCTCTAGTGTAGAAGGCTCTGAAACACTTGTTACAGTTGCTGAGCTCAGAAAAGTACAAGAAGTTCTCATTACCAGCCAGCTTGAAAGCAGAACAAAAGAAAAATTAATTTCAAGCTCAGAAACATAACTGGAAATGTTTTTTACTCATTTGGGAACACAACATGAAACACCCAAGGGTGCCGATGCAAGAACTAAAATTGATGATCAACTCAGAGGCCGAGTCTGTGTCATTGAAAGTTGCTGATTTGGAAATAGACAATTCCTCTCTGTTAATGTCCCACTCAGTTTGAAAGCCCAGTGTCAGTCAAAATGGGCTGAGAGGCAGCGTCTGGATGTGGCGTGGAGTACCGACGGTGAGAGATCTGCTTCCTCCTGGAAGATGAAGTGACCAATGCAGTAGTGGCAGACTCGCAGTCCTCAGCCAATATTTCTGCCAAAGATAAGACTGGTGAGGAGCGGACTAAGGCACCAGATTGCTGGATCTCTGATGGGCAGAATGGTGGCATCAAGGCAGAAGAGCTGGTTGATAACGGAGCCTGAATATTTTCCCTTGCAGAAGTCAAGTGAGTGTATATATTTGTAAAAGAAGGTAACAGGGACAGCTGGTGATTCTTTTTCATAATGATGTTCATGGCAGTTTATCCAGCTGAAAGGGTTTTGGTGTCCATGGTCTCACTTGTGCAGGTGACTAGCCTATACAGCATGTCCACTTCCTCCCGAAGCTCTACCATGATAGCGTCCACTGGGTCCATCTTAGCCAAATCATACTGTCAGGGTATGCGGATGCAGACTGTGTGACGCGTGGAGGAGTGAAGATCCAAAATCAGAGACAACATACCCACAGAGGGAACAAGGGGAGAGTGGAAACAGCTGGGGAGAACAGGTGAACAGAATAACACTAATGAGACAAGGGGAACCAAAGCTTAACACAAAGCACATGGAAGAACTGAAGTGGGAAAACTAAACTGTAAAGACACAAGAAAGAGGAGAACACATAAAGCAATGTAAACAATAAACAAACCAAGAATGAACTAGGAAGAAACTAATGCACTAAGGAATATATGAAATGATATAAAATGAACCAGGAATCACAATGCCAAATAAACTAAACTAATTACAAAGAAACACAAAAACCCTAGGTCACAGACATAGGATCATGACAGCTTTATTTTAGTTCCCCACATTCACCATCTCTGATCGCCTTGAGGTGACTGTTGTGATTTGGTGCTATATAAATAAAATTGAATCATTACAATGTACTTTCCTGCACAGAGCTATAACTTCTCTTGGCACAATGTTATAAACATCACAAGTTGTAAATGAGTACAAAAATTGTTTTCTTTGTGTGCTATGGGTATCTGGCTTCTGGTAAATTGGCTCTTTTTTCTCCCGGACCTTCTCTCCTGGTTTATCATGATATCCTGTTAAACACTCTTAGGCTCCACTACTTCTTCCCACCTAGCTCCTTATCAATTCCACATCTAAGTTTCCTGTTGTTGTTCTCTACCATTTCTGCACACTTAATGCTAAATGAGGAGGAAGCGAAGGGCTGTATTGCAGATAGATAGCATCACTTTCACACCATTGTGTCAGTAAGAACACCATGGGAGTGAGATTCAGCTTTTAACGTAAATAACTTAAACTTGTGCACAGGTCACAGCAACTATGGGAATTTATTCTCTGCAGTAACCTTCAAGGTTCGAGATGTTTGATAACCCCTCCATATACAAGCATATAATAATATTGAAATAATGTCATTCTTAGACCCATTGTGCAACATGTAACAGTGCAAGACAACCACAAAGTGCAGAAGCTAAAGTGGCACATTTGACAATAGACATAACACAACATAGCAGAAACCAAATTCACAGTGATAGTAGCAGTAGTGCAATGTAATACACCAGAATGGAGTAATTGTCATTATGAGATGATTGTTAAGTGACTTATGCCAGTTTAAGTTGGTAGTGCATTGTAAAAATGTCAGAGTGGAAACGAGTTAGTCCTTAGTGTCAATACAATGTAAATGTACTAGACTGTAAACACGAGCAAGCTTAGCCCAGGTTTACTTTTTTCTGCTTCAATGAAGTAACAAAACTTATATATATATATATGGCCATGTGTGTGTATGCGCATGTGTGTGTGTGTGAGAGACAGATAGAGAGAGAGAGAGGTCTACCGGACAGAAAAGCAAAGAAATGATTTTGTGTTTATTATATGCAGCAAACCTTGTCTGAACTCCCTTACAGAAACTAGCACCCACATTTTCTAGGAATTTCCTGTCTAGTATCACAAGATGGCGCCTGCAGAATGTGAGTGAGAGCTAGCCTTTGTATAAATTGAAGGCTTTTCATCATACATCATGCACCCACTGCTGTGAAAATTTTATTAACAATAGGATTACGCCATGTTCAAAACCACATTTTGACAGCCAATCTTTTGCCATTTCTGGAGTTACATCAGAATCAGATCAGAATCAGAAAGCCTCCATTGTATTCAAATATAGGTGCTTGAAAGATTTGCAAGTGAGCAGGCAATGGAGTAGGTCATGTGTAAAGGGAGCTGTGCTGACAATTTGTTTTAACCTTTTTGGCACCCTGCATCATCATTAGCATGCAAGATAACTATCCTAAGGATCACTGGTATTTTTAGTTGTTCCTATCTTTCATCTTAAATAACAAGCAACCTCCTTAAATACAGTACATTCTTCATCACCTAATCTACTTAAGCAATGTTTACTCCTTCGAATTGAATTTTATCTCCTAACTACTAATTATGTTAAAAGCCTTCTCAACAAATTAAGACATAAGACATATGAGTATGCAGAGAAGACAGGGAAGATCCTGGCTCACCAGTTGTGCCAAAGGAATGCAGACCAGTCTATATTGGGAATAATAAATGAGAAGAGAATAAAGTCAGCTGACCCCTTGGAGATCAGTCAGTATTTTCCCGCATATTACTCAAAATTATATACCTCAGAATCCAGTTATGACAAATATCTGATTGTTAAAAAAAAGAGCCAATCTTAATATTCCCAATATAGATCAGGACATCACTGCAGAATTAGAAAAATCATTCTCAAAAGAGGAATTTATTAATGCAACCAGATCCATGCAAAATGGGAAGTCACCTGGCCCAGATGGGTTTCCAAGTGAATTTTTTTAAATGTTTGCTTCTTCATACTCGTGTATGAGGAATCTTTGGTCTCTGAAACAAAGATCCATCACTGCTATGTATGTTTATTATTATTATTCATATTTATTCATCATTATTTTATTATATTGCTGTTGTTATTACTGAATGTTACGGTTTAACTTTGTTACTAATTACAGTAAATGAAGGTCATAGTCAAATAAAATGACATTTTCTTGCCTGCTATATGAAGTAGAATGACAACAGATTTGTCTCATGTCTCTTGATTGCTTTATTTAAAATCAATAAGGAAAACTGTGTTTTCCAAATATTTATGGACCCAACTCTATCTGCACAACTGGTCTGTAATCAACTTTAGTATAACTACATATCGAGGGCTTAGCGCCATAGGGGACAAGTGACAATTCACCAACTTTACTAGAGAGCCAAAAGAAAAAATAACCACATTTTTCTTATTTGTATAAAGATTTTATTTTTTTTAAGCATGTTTCTTTTAACAAATTGAGAACACAATTCTTAATGAACAATAATCTTGTCTTTAAAAAACAAAAGAAAAGAAAACAAACAAACAAAAAACAGCAATAATTTTGTCTTTTATTTAATTTTTTCTTTTTTAAAAAAAAATAGTCACATACACCTTTTTGGTGCCAACTTGTTTTGTGGATAAAAGATGGGCATATCAGATATTATAATAAACAGGAAAGTACATTAGTGTCTTTTTAAAGGACATAAATAATTTAAAGGGTATAACAGTAATAAAGGGATTTTAAATATAATTTAAAAATTTTTACATTTTCAATGTTAAAGAACAATACTAGATTTGATAGGTGAACCTATTGTACTGCAATAATAAACACATCAGTATGAAAAAGGAATGACACAGATGAGTTCATTTAAAGTGAATATTGCTGCTACTACTACTACTGCTACTACTACAACTGCTACTACTACTACTACTACTACTAATTGAGTAGTAATATAGAGATAAAAATTTTAGCCACTTTATCAGTGGACAACATCAGGATTGCATGAATATGAATAGCAATATACTAGTCTATTGAGTAAGTGGAACAATAAATCTGAATGAAATAGCTTTGCAAACTGTTAGCAAGCAACTTCAATAACAAGCTAAATCCAAGGGTTGTCATTTAAGACATGACTTTTTAGGCCATTCTCTGGTGTCAGTGGGCCTGCTCTGAGGAGTCATTGACTGGCAGAGACTGGTCTTCTACCAGTGTCTACAGAGATAGAATTGGGGAATGCTGCCATCAGTGGACAGTGTGACCAAGTCATTGTTCTTCAGGGCACTGATCCCAGGTGTGTTTAACTTTTAAGTTCTGCTTCATGAGAGCCTCTCGTCTTCTACCCAACTTTAAGCACTCTGAATGCTTGGTTAGAGAGGTTAGAGAGTTCATATTTGAACTGAACTGAATCGGATTTTTGTTTGTGTAGTGTATCTAAGTGTATCTATTTTTTTTTCGGGGGGTGGGTGGCTGGTGAAAGTCCAAGTTGAATTCTGTGGTGAAGACATATATGCCTGTAGAAACTAGACTTCTATGCACTGACTTTCTACTTTCATTTGCATTTTTCATTGCCAAAAGGGTGTAAGTACACTTGCACTTTTGGCACCAACTTCTTCTGTTAAGTCTCTTGGTCTTTGTTGAATAACCCTATTTCTATTAATATTTTACTTCTGTAAGTTTGACAGTAGATAGAGCACACCAAGAGCTTTATATATATATTTATCAATTTTGACCAAAATGTCACTCGATATACAGTATTCCCATTTTTTTCCCCCACAACAATCCATAATCTCCCAAGATAGATTGAAGACAATCAGTGTCCTGGACTCTAGAGCTGTAGCTTCATTACCTTCTTTAATAGTCTTTTAGAGTTATTTACGGCAAATGAGGAAAAAGTTAACAGTGCAGGCATTCAAAAGTCAATAGCGTCAAGGAGACCTAACATCTGAGGAGTTATATTTTTCATCACAGCTTTTGTTGGGTGTCATTCCTGTTGAAAAGAGAGTTCCACTAAGCAGCAAGTGCCTGGGAAAAGTCAACAAATGCACCCCCACCCCCCACCCCTACTAGAGAGGCCATAGGTAAACAATAAATTTTGGTCACCACCATTCTTTTATGCATGGCAGGCATAATGATGTGAACTTTACTCACAGTCAGCATACAACAGTGGTTCACGAAAGTGGTCAAAAGGGAAAAAAACCCCGGTATGCTAGCAGCCCTGCAGTAATTTTGTGTTAAAAAAGTCTGATTCACTCCTGGCATGTCTCTCTGAACAAGCAGTTCTCAAACATTCCCAGTTTGCTCCCGACTCAAAGATCCTCCCTATCTCAAATTATATGAATCATTCTCAGTAAATGAAGGTGAAATAAAGGTCAGCATAGCATCAACAAGCTCTTGTTGGTTATTCAGGAGATACACAGCACTGTCAATAAAATGAAAAGCTTATGGCAAGATTGATATGCAAGGAAAGCTACATTGCTGAAAAAAAGGACAGGAAAACTCAGAGTATAGCATCAATTCAGTTACATTTCTGAGATATTGATCTGGTCAGTTAAATAGCAGAGGAGGTTGTTAATCAGGTTCAGCTGTTTTGGTGTTAATGGAATTAAGAACAGGTGCATGGAGGGGCAACAATGAGAAACCCCCCTCCAAAAGGAATGGTTTTACTGGGGGAAACTACTGACATTTTCCCATCCTCATCTTTTCTGATTGTTTTTTTCACAAGTTTTGCATTTTCTGAGTTTTGCTGGACTTAAATTTTTTTCTTTTCTTTTTTTTAAATTTTTTTTTTTTTACCTTGATCCAATTATGGCATAAATAAATAAATAAATAAATAAATCAGGTGATGTAGGGGTCACTGGCCATCTTTTGTGCAAATTCAGTATGAATCGGGGTGGTAGTTTTGCTGCAATTTGGTTAATAAACAAACAAACATACCAAAAACAATACCTGGTTCCCCCTCTGGGGACAGATTACCAAATAAATTTTGACAGTAAAAGGGACTGGCATTTTCATACCGATTTTCTAGTATTATTGAGTCTCAAGTCTCTAGCCTGCAAGATTACATTCACGCTTACGTATAGTTTTTCATTCTAGGCACTTCAAGCTCTCCATTTATTTTACAATCACATAAGTAGACCAGGTGTCCTACTTTATATACAACAGCATATTTTTGTCCCTTTCCACCCTCCCAGTGCCCAATGAACTTAGTTACAACATTTGTGGAACTGACTGGAACACACTTGGAAATGTTCCAGTCAGCTCATCTTCACTGTAAAACAGACTTTTATACAGTGGATGTGACAACAGTGTGGCATATGATGAGTACCACAAAGAAAAGTAGCTAAAGTGCCAATAAATAGATGAATACTAAGAAAATGTACAACTGGATGAAACTGGTTGAAGGCAAGTCTCAAATGGATTTTTTTGTCTTTAGTGCTACTAAGAGTTACTTTTCAAACATGATGTGAAGTGATACAGTATGCAAGCTTCATAATTATCTCAAAGTTCACCTTTCTTTTATTCTTATAGCTACAGAATAGTGTCAGGGTCTGCATAGCTTGCAGACTTATGGAGTGTCAAGTTGGAGACCATGGTGCAAATGTGTGGATGCAGATGGAATAAACAGAAAATGCACCTTTATTGGTACAGGCCTACAGTGTGGTAGGTAGTCCAACAAAATTCATGAACACACAAGGAGGATGAACAGACACTTTGACAAAGACTAAGGGGAAGACAGCCCTACAAAGGGAAGGGCACTCAGGGAAGTGGATACAGCAGGAGATAACAAGACACAGCTGAACTAAACCAGATGACAAGAGGAAAGAAAACTAAGATAAAGGCACAGGTAGGTCTCTACCCAGAAAATATTGACAGCCTGGCAGTATCAAAGGATTGGACAACCATTTTATACCCAGGGGTTTTATACCCCCTGGGTATCAAACATTGCTAAACATTAGATCTCTCTCTTCTAAGTCCCTGTTAGTAAATGATTTAATGATTGATCAAATGAATCAATGAATATATAAATGAATCAACACCCCGGACCCATACTAAATGTCAGAATCCTCGAAACACAGGTAGAGGAGCGGTAGCAGCAATCTTCCACTCCAGCTTATTAATCGAACAAAGGCCCAGACAGAGTTTTTATTTATTGAAAGCCTGACTCTCAGCCTTGTTCGCCAAAAAACAGCTTTATGTGTTGTTATCTAATGTCCACCTGGCCCTTACTTTGATTTTCTACTTGATTTCTTATTCCTTTTTATCTGATTTAGTGCTCAGTTCAGATAAAATCATTATGGTGGGTGATTAACATGGGTGAGAAGCCAGACAGAGAGCAATTCCAATTACCCTTATGATTCCCGACTATCAAAACTTGCAATTTGGACACGGAATGCAACCTCTCTGGTAAAGAAGGAGCCTGAGCTAGTGTGTGAGGTTGAGAGACACCAGCTAGATGTGGTTGGGCTCATCTCAGTGCATGGCCTGGGCTATGAAATCAGTCTCCTGGAGAGATGCTGGACTCTGTTCCAGTCTGGAGTTGCCTGTGATGAGAGGTGGCAAACTGGAGTGTGTATTCTTGTATCCCCTCAGCTTACTGCCTGTACGTTGGAGTTTTCGTATCTCTCGTCTGGCCTGGGAGTGCCTTGGGGTCCAACTAGATGAGCTGGAGGAGGTGGCTGGGGAGAGGGAGGTTTGGGCTTCTCTCTTTAGGCTGCTGCCCCTGCAAACCGGCCCCGGATAAGCGGAAGAAAATGAATGGATGGATGGATTGTTTTTAACATTCATGTAGATGCTGAAAACAACATGCTCAACACTGCTTTTAATATTTTTATAAGACTCAATTGGCTTCTCAAAATATAAATGAGCCCACCTAGCACTTTAATAACACTATAGATCTTGTCTCCACATACTGTATGGCATAGAAACTGAGCATTTAGCAATATTCTGTGATAACCCTGTTTTTTTATGTCTTCCTGAAAGTGCTGTAAACAAGTTCAAGGATATAATTCCTCCACTGTTATTTTCAAAGCCGTGTGCCAACACAGTGCAGAGCAGCTACTTAAACTCTGCTCCCACAGAGGTCGATTATCTTGTTAATAATGTTACATCCTCACGGTGTATGACTCAGGATACTGTGGCTCCTCTGAAAAAGAAAGCCTCAAATCAGAAGTGCCTGACTCGCTGGTATACCTCACAAATGCACAGCTTAAAGCAGATACCTGTACACTTGGAAGGAACTGGCATCTTGCTAATTTTTAATTTTCTAATTAATTAATTTAGAACATCTTCAATTAGCCTAGAAAAAGAACTGGCGAGAGTGATCTGGGTTTCTGTGCTTAGGCTGCTGCACCTCGATAAGTGGAATAAAATGGATTGATGCAATCAGAACACATTACCAGTATTTCTGAAAGTACTTTTCTCTAGGTTTCCTGAATAGTAAGGGTCTGCACTGCAGCCTAAGTAATAAACAAAGCCAATATAGAATGACTTACTGGCTGGTGCTCTCTGAGTATTTATGTTATTGATCACTGAGAGTCATTCTTTAGTTTGCAGCACTGTCATTTTTTCAGAATTATGTGTGACTGCTTCTCTGGTATGGTGGCATTTTGACTTGATCACAGAGCCCTGATAAACATGACCACATGCTTACAGAATGCACGAAGGAAGAATTTTATGAGATCATGTCTTCCAGATGTTTATAAGAGGAGGTTCATGGTGGACTCACTGTTGAGCACGAAGATACAAAACTTTTTTTTGTCTAAATACAGGAAATAGTTAAGTGTTTATTTACAAACAGATCTTAATTAATTAATTAATATATTTTTATGACTGTGTTTGCTTGTGACACTTAGCTTTATATCTTAATAATTCACATTTGTTTTGCATGCTTTGATTACTTGCCACTGATTGGTGTCTTCAGCATACAGTCTGGAACAGTCTGGAACACTGTAGGCCTGTACTACCCGGCACCTGGAGTTATGGAGGTGTGTATATATGTTTTCAAGTTTATGACAGTGGTTAAAGTCTTACCAAGGTCCATCACCATAGTTACTTAACTTGTATACCTGCTCCACCTTAGATTATATTTGAAATGACAGATCCATTAGAGCTCAGTACATGAAGAGCCTTAAACTTTGTTCAACCCTGGGCAGTCAGTCAGTCCCTTTAGCTTTTCCTGATGATATCATATTTGAAAGGTACAAATTCTCAACAATTCGTTGTCCAAAATGTATCTGGGTTTGAATTCTCATTGTCCATTCTTTAGATGGGTAATCAGAATTTTGGATAAGAAATAAATACACTGTAGTAAATTGGTGTAGAAAACACTGAGTGTGAGTTCCAGGCTCATGTGCAATCTCTGAAAAATCAGTTTGTATTTAATAACTGTTTTGCAAAGTGTTGATCACATAAACATTTTTCTCTGTGCTGCATATTTCAAAACCAAGGATGATACCACATTCTGACAGTCTTGGAAAAGAAGGTGTTTCACTCAATTTATTATTATTATGTTCATGTCTAAGACATTGCTGTTGTTCAAAGTAAATTACCATATTTTTTTTAATTAGTGGTGTAGGTATGTATTGCAAACCTTAACTTGATTTGCTCAAAAAAAACTTTTTTTGTATATATTAACATGTGGACTTGAAATGACTCTTATTACAGCCTTTAAACACTATGCAGTTCATGTTCTAGTGGGCATGTTTGGATTTCACTGGAGTTCTGTTGGACATGTCAGTCCAGTGGACTCATTTGCAAAACACGAGAGATTCTAAATTGTGTTTTTCCTGAACAAACAAGCCAATTCCTAAACATTTACAAGGAAAACAACAAAAACAAACTTTAGGCCTTTGCTAATTGCTACTGAGTCTAATGGATCACATGGAGGATAGAAGGAAAAAACAGCATTCACTCACTCACTGTGAGTTCTACTAGAAGTCCATGAGGTCAGTCCCTGAGGTTTCCAGTTTAATCAGGCTACACAAACAATTCCTTTTTTCTGGACTTTCCCCTGTTAGGACAATAGTGAAGAGGCAGACAGAGGAAAGACAGAGGGACAACAGGATACACAGGGTCCCATTAACCTAACAGGGAGATCCTACAGGGGTGATTAACTCAGCATAGAAAGGAAAAATTATGCCTTCTAACATAATTTTGAAGGCATAATTTTTCTCCAGCTTAGCTGGCTTCAGTCCTGGAGATTCAGAGAGCAAAATTTACAGGTGGAGGCCACTGACATTTTTTCCCTCCTCATCTTTTCTGTGTGTTTCTTCCACTAGTTTTGTATTTGGTTAGGGTCAGTATCACTACTGGTAGCATGAGGCAATACCTGGACCCTGAGGTTGCACAGGTATTCCAACTCCTCCAGGATGGCACATCAATATGTGCCATTGCCTGAAGGTTTGCTTAAGGGCCCAACATCCTCTAGTGGGCTCTATGCTCCCTGCCCAGAATCTCTTGTGCCCGGAGCATGGATGCCCAATTGGCATTTGCCATAGACTACCAGAATTGGCTGGTCCATCACTGGCGCTCTGTGCTTTTCACAGATGAGAGCAGGTTCACCCTGAGCACACGTGACAGATGGGAAAGGGTCTGGAGAAGCAGTGGGGAATGTTATACTGCCTGTAACATCATTCAGCATGACTGGTTTGGAGGGTGATTAGTGATGGTCTGGGGAGGCATATCCATGGAGGAACAGACCTCTACAGGTTAGGCCATGGCATCCTGATTGCCATTAGGTGTCGAAATGAAATCCTCGGACCTAATGTCAGCTCTTACACTGGTGCAGTGGGTCCTGGGTTCCTCCTGGTGCGTGAAAATGCCCGGCTCAATGTTGTGAGAGTATGGAGGCAATTCCTGGAGGATGAAGGAATTGATAGAACACCTCTGGGACGTTATGTTTTCGTCCATTTGACAATGCCAGGATGAACCTCAGATTGTCCAGGAGCTCAGTGATGCCCTGGTCCAGATCTGGGAGGAGATCCCCAGAACACCATCTGTCGTCTCATTAGGAGATTCAACACTGTCAGGCATGCATACAAGCACATAGGGGCCATACAATCTACTGAGTACCATTTTGAGTTGTAATGAAATTTCGTCAAAATGTACTAGTCTGCCGCACCATTTTTTCACTTTGTTTTTTGAGGTGTCATTGCATTCAGCCCTTTGTAGGTTGATAATTTTCATTTCCATCAAATGATATGGTTTGTTCCTAACACACGACCCAGTCCACATCAGCATAGATATCCAGCACGATTTTTTTTCCCATTGAGATCTGATGTGTTTTCAAAGTGTTCCTTTATTTCCTAAGTCACCTATACAGGACCATTGTTGACGATAGGTGACTGTGTCTGTAGCTAAAGCAGGTTAGGAGGGATTTTTCATGGGGAAATTCCAACTTCTGCACCATGGTTCTGTTAATATGTTCAGGACATTGCCTGAACTGTGGTGCATGCAGTCTTGTCCCAAAAATAAAATTATGACGTTTAAGGATCACCACTTTAACACACTGGAAGAGAGTGCTTGAGAAAGTGCACAGAGACATAACAGGACGTCTACAAAGCGATTTAAAAATAGCAAATATAAAACAGAAAATTGGTCAACGGTTTTTACCGTACATTCATAAAGCCTTTACCTTCCATGCTTGTTCGGACTGTGGGAGGAAGACAATGCAAGAGAGAACATTAAAAAAAAAAAAAACCACAGCCCAGCTGGTGTTTGAACAAAGATCCTTCTTGTTGTGATGCAACACTGCTAACCACGCTACCACCATTCTGCCCTGCAAGCTATCTATTCAAATGTAATGGTTTGATATATTTTGATTGCCTGGTTATTAGCATCTTATTACCTCAACTCATGCTACCCACCAAGCTCAGTGGAAGTGGAAACATTATTTTAACACTTTGATGACTTATTTTCATTATCACCTTTTTATTGTTTATTGTTGGTAGCAAATGGTGGAGATGAAAACATAGCAGTGAAGACTCTGGGAAGAAGACAGTTTCCTTCACTTTGGCGTTTTTAGATTTATTACAATCGTGCTCTTTATCGTATCAAGACTATCTCTTCACTCTGTTGCATATTCTATATGAACAGAGAATGTCTCCTGTTAATCAGTGTGCGTGGATATTTCTTTAAGACTCTCTGGCTTGCCTGGCCACGCCCCACAACTTATCTATAAAGCACCTATCCTGGCGGGAAATCACTTATTGTTTGTGTGGCAGACCTGGGTTATGGTGCATGAATGCTCCCTTTTTGTCTCTCCCTCTTGCTCGCTCGCTCTCGTCACATGACATCATACCACACCTGTGCTTGATTGTAAAGTGGCATCCGCTTGGATAAAGGCAGGCACTTTGCGGGCCTTGTTATTCCTTTGCTGAGGACGAAGCATGTGCGGAATTAACAGAGCAGCCCTGTCGAATGTAATTCATCGTGTGACTTCAACAGGTAGGCGCCGCTTTGAAACTACTGAGGGTGTGGGTGTGTGAGCGTTACTGACGTGCATTTAATTGCAGTGTAGCCGCAGAACAGAAGCCTTGACTTTTACGCGACGGTGTATCTGTGACTTTACCTCTCTGGTGCGTTACCTGAATGGCAATATGCTGGCCCTGCAATGGTAATGAGTTTCAGTATAATGGGTCATAAGGTAACTTGTTGTTTCTCTTTAGGATTCCTGGCTTTGTGAAAACTGGATTATTTTATCCATGCCAGCAGTGATTTTTCCCCTTATCGCCAGCCTAGCTGTTTTGCCTAGAGGTTTACTGTCTGGACGAAGGGTTCCTGTCTCGTCCGGAAGCGGATACCTGTGACGCCTTGCTAACAAAGTATTATCCACCTGGATTAAGTCTATCGCCACTGGTCAATGCATCGTACCGGAACTGACTGTGATGCCGTGGTGTTATAGATACTTCAGCTTGGCGTCCTCCTGAATTGTGACTTTTGGTTGTTTTATGTTCAGGTTTTAAGTGCTTTTCTTCTTAAACCTCACTGATTATTTTTTTATATTCAGTATTTTAGAATGTGTTTTATTATTTTTGTTTCTGCTAAATTGTGATAAGGTTCTCATTTGTGTGATTATTGCACCTCGGTTGTTGAGCATTTTTATTGGTTTTTAATTATTTTCCTTTTTTCTTCTTTTGTGTCTGTAGGCGTGAGTGGGGACTGACGAGCCACAGTAGCAGTGTGGGCCCTTCTTGGTGGTGGGGTTTTGTCTAGCTTGTGGTCAGCGTTCCTGTACAGCACTTGGGGAGAGATTGCTGTGGTGTGTGTGTGTGTGCGTGTCGTGATTATTTTGGGTTCTCCTTCTGTTGTTGAGGTCC